>JXTC01000078.1:613047-657440 GCA_002914845.1 Trema orientale | reverse complement strand
TTTTGAGTAGTTCTTTATTATCGAGTCTAGATAGCCTATATTTGAATATTCTTTAATGTCAAAGTCTTTGTTTGAACTTACCTAAAAAAAAAGAGTCTTTGTTTGAACTCCATATGAGGCTGCTACATGTGGCAATGCGACCTGCAGGATGAAATTCTACCTTTCATTTGTTTAAAAAAAAATCATGATTGACCTTTGATTTTGTGTCTTGTTACATTTAAATGTGAATGTAACCACATAGTTGTATAATTATTCATTTTACTCACAATATCTCCTAGTCATCTTTATGCAAGGTATATGAAATATCTTCAAAGCAAAAAAAAAAAAAAGTGTTTATGGAGCTACATTCACTTACACTAAACTCTGATTGAAGTGTTTTGTATTTTACAGGATAAAAGCGAAATTGCCACTCTCAATTATATTGGTGTGGTTCTTGAATTATTGCTTATAAGACCATTCTCTCCTCAGTGCTCTCCTCATATTTGCTTTTGGAAACTATGACCTTACATAGTGTTGAATCAGGACTTGTATTAAATATTAAATTATATTAGAAGATTATATTGAACTGTATTTATTGTTAATTTCTTGTAGCAGTGACATTATATTAATTTAATATAGCATTTGAAAAAATATTATAATTTAGCAGTGATATCCTTTAGATGCGAAATTGATATTTGAAAATAAATTTGCAACATGCTAGAGGCGAATAAATTGGTCTCTAAAATATGAAAATATATAATTTTAAATGAATATGAAAAATAATTGTCTTTTAGAGACTACAAGTTTTCGTCTCTGATTATGTTTTTAGAGACAAAGTATTAGTCTCTAAAAGTGAATAATTTCGTCTTCTTTAGTTTCCAAATGACGAATTTTTCATCCATATCATGATTTTTAGAGACGATATTTCATTGCTTTAGAGACAAAATTTTGGTATCTAAATACCATATTTTTAGAGACCAATTTATTATTGGTCTCTAATAACTTTCAGAGACGGGGTTTTAGAGACGAACGGTGGCGAAAACTTTTTTCGTCTCTAAATAGCTTTTAGAGACAAATTCAAGCACTTTTAGAGACAAAAAATATTGCCTCTAAAAGTGATTTTTCTTGTAGTGATACAACACGCTAAATAAATAAGTTAACTTATGAATAACAATTTAACGCGTAATTTAAATTAGTCATATTCAGGTCGTGTCCAACCTAATATAACTCACCTGTTTTCTGGTTAGCCCATTAATAGAACTTAATTTAACATGCTAATGCTAAACATGCCCCATTTAGTTCAACTTAACATAATCTATAACCTATTAAGTAATATAGCATAAAATCTATTAACTTAATTAATATTTTTAATATAACTAATCAATCATAATCATTAAATAAACATAATATACAACTCAAAGTTTAAAAATAAAATAATACTTTCAAGTTTGAGTATATAAAACATAATAAGGAAATCTTAAGTCTCTATGTATACAGTATAATACAGGTATAAGAAAATCTAATCGTGTTAAATGTATTAATTTCAAGTTTAGCAGATTAACCTAATATTGACAAATTATTTAATTGTGTTTAATCGAGTTTAACATGTTTTGACCCGTACATGTTTATGACAAATCCAAACCTGCTAACTTCGTGCGGAATTTGAGTCGTGTTATCTTATTATGACCTGAATTGTCGTCAATTTTTAGGTTTAGTCTATATTTGAAATTACGAATTAACGGTAACTTATATCGGAATAAATTGTTGGCTTAATATTGATCCAAAACAAAGTAGTAACCAGGTATGGTGTCTTCTCCTAAAGAGAAAAGGCCTAAGCTACACAATACATCCCCACTTACATTCTCATTTATGGTTCGAAATCAAGTACATAATTTTGACATTATGATATAGAAGAAGAGGAAAAACCTGACAATCTAATATGCACAGTTTAGTCCCCTCAAAAAAAAAAAAAAAAAGAATATGCATAGTTTGGTACCGAGTGTTTTAAAGTTTCAATTGCTTGTATTCTTACGTCTTTCTCTACCACTATAGCATTAAAGTTCTTTTCGTGAGTAGCTTGCAGTTCAGTTAAAGAAATATTATAACTCAAGAGATGAATTGATTATATTATCCCACTGCTTTAGCCGACACTGACGCTCTTGTTCTCCTTCACTTATTCAATTTTCTAATCTCTTGAAACATTGCAACAAATTGCTCACATGATTGCTGGCACCAGATCAAATCTCCTATCTGTTGACACCAAAAATTGGTTTACGATGTCAAAAATGGGTGTAACAACGGAGTTATAATTTGTGATGGAAAATGATGATAAAGAAGAGAAATAATACAATATAGTGTTCCGCCATAATTTATATGGCCTACATCCACTTTAGTCGATATTATTAAGAGGAAAATTTACAATATTTTGCTTATAAGTATGGCCCGAGAGCTTCAGATCTGATCCCCTCTTCTTTATTTTGGAATCTATATATAATGCACGCATAGCTTATTGTAGCTACGCATTTTACTGTAGCAATATGTATTTACTATAGCAGAGCAGGTGGCGGTAGTTGAGAATAAGTTGATATTGTCGGGCATAAATGAACTTTGTCCCCTACTTTCTTATTTAAAAAGCCGCACCGACTCGTTCAATAATTAAGGGAATCTAGAGTTTAGAGTGGTCAGCTCGCAATAAGAGGCAACGAGTTATCTCCTCCTAAGTTCGTTAATGGGCATTGAAACAAAATGTAATTTCACCCATATATACCACAATAATAGCTGTATCCAAAACCCTTTCAAACTCAACCCTTTCAAACTCTATCATGATTTTCTTTGATTCATCACAATTAGAGTCTGGGTTCATCATAATTAGATTCATTTTTATTATTTTGATTTTTTTAGCATAAAAATTTAGATTCAATCACTTTTTCGGTTTTACTTTTTGATAGATTCAATTGAAATTTTAGGATTTTTATTTCTAGTTGATAAATTCCAATTTCAATTCATAGTTATGGTGAAAAAATCTTAATTATGATATTATTAGATTTGATATAGTTTATGCAAAATTCAGTTCATAGTTTTTTATTTGTGGTATATAGAAATTTAAATATAGTTCATGACATTATTAATCTAGTACATATGAATTCTGAACAGTGTATGTAAATTTGAATGAAGGTCTTTCTCTAGTAGAATATTGTTATAGTTTCTCGACACAAAGTATTAATTTTTATGAACTTAGATTCTATTGATTTTATGAACTTGCATATTTGGTTCATATATTTCTCTCTGGATATATGGATTCTTATGATTTTTTAGAATATAAAGTCTTTGGTAAAATGCCAAAAAGAAATAGTGTAGCAGTTACAAAGTTTATTTTCTTTTGTTCTTGTACTAGATTGATTTAAAACCCATGTACTATTTTTCATACTTAAAACCTTATATGTATGAGAGCTTAAGTGCACACATTCCTGAATTGTAGGGATGAATTTTTCTCAAGTGCACATATTCCTCACATGCACACATTTATGAGTTCAAGTGCACACATTCATGTAATATTCAATTCTCTTGACTGTGACATAGCTCGTATTTAGTGTTTCCACTCTAATATGCGAGCAGATATAATGTGTAGCCACAAATCTTGTTTATATTCCGTAAGCTGGTCGTTGATCATTCTTCGACCAGCACATTATGTACATAGTCATTCCAAGTATATGGCGAGCAGTTAAGGCGACAAGGAGCTCTTTGGTATAATGATCGTTGGTTTTGTGGTACAGCTCATGTATATTCATGAGCTGGTCTTCGATGGGTAAAATTCCATGTATAACAATTGTCCTCCAGTTTAGGTACTTGGTTTAACTAGCAACTGAAACTATAATTATTCGAGTCTGCTTAATTGATTTCCTCTCTAAGCTGCAGTATTTCTTGAAACTCTTCACCACAACTGCTATTTTGTTTTTATATAGCTCCTATTCGCTAAGAAATGATCTATTTTTTTTCCGCTTTGCAAGTTGCTCGGTTTTTACATATACTTGAGAAAAATATTTATTCCTCATAGTATAAAACAAGTAGATTTAATTCAGCCATAACTTTGTAAAAATTGCTTAATTTGAGGATGAGACCTTTTAATCTTTTTTCTTGGGGTAAATTTTCGGTCTAGAGTTTTTTTAAACTGTAGCAGGTGTAATTTTGAGTGGGAATAGTCTTATCAACTTGTCTTCTCGAGTTGATTCTATATCCTCAAGGATAACTATCTCGAACTTGGTAGTTAGAGTCTCGAACAAACTCGGTTCACTTCCTCAAGGAATCTGATCTTTTTATACCAGCGATACAGGTTCTAGAACATAAGTTTGGATCAAGTGCTTATGATCCTCATGCCCCTCTAGCTTTGGGATGATCAAGTCATCGTAAAACTAGTGCTGATCAAGGATTTTACAGGGACTATTTCCGAAAATAGAATTTGTCCATAGATGAGCAGCATTTGGTAGACACATACGAACAAGTCGTGTTTTTCTCCTGGAGAGTGAGGTTCTTGTTGAGATGCTATTTGTCGATCGCCAAGCATCTTTTCGCTCCATTACATAGCATTTGTTGCTAATAATTATTCTTTATGTCGAGCAATCTTTTGTTTGTTTGGTGTATGGGGTGTTACATGCCGTTTTCTTCTTTGGTCAAAGTCAAGTTGTCTATAAGCTAAATTTCTGTAAGACATAGGTATAAAACTTTGATATTGAAAAGTTCAGAAACGATAGGAATTTTACTCGAATATTCTCCGTTTGTTGATATGATGAACAACTACTAGATAATTAAGGTCTCTGCTTGCAATGCCAAAATGAAGGGCTATAAGAGAAATAAGATCTCTGCTCACACTTTGAGCTTGTTGAGAGCAACTTTGAGCATTGAGACAAGAGCCGTTTCGAGCTCATCTTGGCAAGAGCAGTCCCGAGCTTGTCGAGAGAAACTCGAACTTGGCAAGAGCAGCTCGAACTTAGCAAGTGCAACTCGAACTTGGCAAGTGCAACTCGAAACTTGTCAAGAATAGCTCAAATTTGACGAGAGCAGCTCTGAGGTCACTGATAGCAGCTTTGAGCTTGTCGACAGAAGCTCAAACTTGGCTAGAGCAGCTCGAACATGGCGAAAGCAGCTCTGAGCTCATCGAGAACAACTCGAACTTGGTGAGAGCAGCTCCTTTCTTATCAAGAGAAGTTTCCAACTTGCCGAGCTCATCGAGAGTAGCTTGAATTTCACGAGAGCAACTCAGAGCTCATCGAGAGAAGGTTTGAACTCACTGAGCTTGTTGAGAGGAGCTCTGAGCTCGCCGAGAGTAGCTCGAGTTTGACGAGAGCAACTCTAAGGTCGCTGAGAGCAACTTGAGCTTGGCGAGAGCAACCCCGAGCTTGTCGGGAGAAGCTCAAACCTAGTGATAGTAGCTCAAACATGGCGAGAGCAACTCCGAGCTCATTGAGAACAACTCGAACATGGTGAGAGCTACCTTGAGCTCGCCGATAGCAACTCGAACTTGGCGAGAGTATCTTCGAGCTTGCCAAGAGTATGTCGAATTTGACGAGAGCAGCTCCGAGCTTGTCGAGAGAAACTGGCGAGAGCAGCTCCGAGCTCATCGAGAAGAACTTGAACTTGGCGAGAGCAGCTCAGAGCTCGCCGAGACAAGCTCGAATTTGATGAGAGCAGCTCCAAGGTCACCGAGAGCTGCTCGAGTTTGGCATTAGCAGCTCCAAGCTCATCGAGAGTAGCACGAACTTAGTGAGAGCAGCTCAAACATGGTGTTAGCAGCACTGAGCTCATCAAGAGCAGCTCGAACTTGGTGAGAGCAGCTCCGAGGTCGTCGAACAATAAGCTTTGAACGAGCTTCTCGAACTAAGCTCCGAATGAGCCCTTCGAACATTAAGCTACGCGAGCTTCTCGAACTAAGCTCCGAATGAGCTTCTTTAAGTTCTATCACAATTTCTCTTTTTTGTTCTCTCCTCTTGATAAATTTGCCATCTTTTGAGCACTTTCGATGAGCATTTATTTTTCAGCTCTTTGGTAAAGATCCTTCACTTCTGTACAATGCACTTTCTGGAGGTTTCTCCAAAGAGGCATTTTATGATGAACTTCACCAGCAAGTGCCATTTGTATTCCACCCTTGGGGACTTTAGTCACCTTAACCACCTTTTTATTTAATCTCTTCAAATAAGAGCAGAGATTTTCATTCTCCCATTACTTTATATTAGCAAGGGTCAACCAAAGTGCGGTGTATGTCCTTGAGGCTTGAAACTGGTGGACAAAGTCCCAAGGGAATTGTTCACACGAGGTAATAGTTCCTTCAGGATGCTTCTCGTACCATCTTTTTGCCCCCTTGACAAGTGTGACTGCGAAATATCGACACCATGCTAGGGGTTGAACTTGATACAAGTTCATGAGATCGTTGAAGAAGTCGAGATGGTCTTGAAGGTCCGTCTTTATTTCATAGGTTATGATAGTTGGCATCTTGAAACGGTCTGGGAGTGGTGCCTCTAGGATTCAGGTGAGAAGGGTGAGTACTCCCATTCTACTAGATACGCCTTTTGTGTGGTCAAGCGGTTTAGCTCTCCTTGCATATGAGCTATCTCCTGGGCCAGTGGCTCTTTTTCCACTGTGTTGAGGCAGTTGTATGCTTGCTGTTCGCAACGAGAAAGGCACCAGGATTTTGCCACTTTGCCTTCGGGAATCATCTCCTCAATCACAACTAAGATTAGCAGCTCGCTCTTTGATTCTACTGGGATGAGGTGGTCGAATAAATGGATTTTCATCTCGTACTTGCCAAACTGTCTGACATGTTACGAGGGGGGATTAGTTCATGCGACCTCCTATATAGTCACTTTGACTAGCCATTTGTTTCGACTGCTCGCGTAAATAAACTCGACCTATCAGATTTTCAAGCAGGTCGTAAATGGAATCTATGATAGCTTGAACATCCTCAAGGATCTCTTCGTGGTGAAGCTATCTGGCATGTAGTTCAACAAGATTTACAGTTGGGTTATCTTCTTCCATTGATTCTTTACCGCCATACTGCCATATTGACCTCGTTCGAGCTCCTTTGGAACCTCGACTCTGGATATTTTCTTGTTGCACTGCTAATGTTACGGCAGTAGGGCTACCGTGTGGTCATGTAGGCAGATCCTTGGCATGTATAGTTCTCAAGACGTATTTATTATTTATGGATAGTTATTGAATATTTTAGATATTTAATAAAGGGATATTTCATGCATAATATTTGTGATAATGTTTTGATTATTGATACATTAGTAAATATCAAAAGATCCAATGATTTATTCATTAGAGAAATATTTTAATAAAGTTTTTTTTAATTAAAGTTAAGACATATTTTCTCTAATTAAATCAAATAAGTTTGTTCACAACTAATAAGGGAAGCTCGACACTTCTCTTGGATTATGTTGCAAGACTTTGTGCGTTTATTATCTATTTTAATCTGTATTGGTTTGACCATATGCAAAAGTCTTAGAGTATAAATACTGAACATAGACCATGTGAAATATATTCTTATAATAAGTGCCGTTGATACGAATATATTCTCACAACCTTAATAATTAACGCATATCTTTCTTAATCCTGAAATAAGTAATGAATTCGTGTTCATAATTTGTATTATTTGAGATGTAAAAAGGTACTGTTCAAGAAATTGACGATCTAGACTATGATATTTTGGTAATGTATTATTATGGGCATTAGGAACATATGCTTATCGGTATGGAATCCACAACTCTATTACCTGGAGAAGTGAATACCACCTTAAGGAGCTATAGGAGCTTGGATGATTTAAATCTTAGCTAAGTAATTAATAAAATTGGATATTTTATTAATTGAAGACTTTCTGTAAGTCTGGTCATCCATTAGATATAATCTTGTATCAAAGAATTGAAAGATATAATTGAAGGGGTAAAACGATAATTTTTCCTAGCTCCAATTATTAGTATTTATGTGGGGATACACATCCATATGTTAGTTATCTAATGGACATAATTTTAATTATAAGTATCTTGTGATATTTATTTAATTCAAGAGTGCAGTTTAGACCTTTAGTAGAATAAGTCTATAACTAATAGTACAAGCCCACTTGTATTAAGATTTACTTATAATTGAGCCTTTGTCTATTGGAGCTTGAATTAAATAGGTCTATTTGGGTACCCAATCTACATCAACATTTGGGCTGCATAAGATGAATTGGGCTCAAATAATTTTATGGACAATTACACAAAAAGGAAAAAAAAGGCCGGACTGATGGGTGGGCCAGTGGGGCTCACCTCACTACTAAATTAGCAATAATTTTTGGCCAGCCCATGGCCCCTAGGGCTGGCCGAAAATCCCCTTAGGGAGGAGTCTATAAACAAATCCTCCCCCTTGTTATGGAATGAGTCAGTTTTGACTGAAACATTAGTTTGGTAGCTGCACAGAAAACTGAGAGAAAAAGTAAAAATTCTTGGAGCCACTATTGGAGGCTATTAGAGTTCTTGGATTCTCACTCGGAGGTCAATCAAGATCGAGGTGCCCATACAGCTCTGTAGTTACAAGCTTAATACATAGGGTGGAAGACTCACTGGTTAAGGTACACAATCTCTTATATGTATTTAGACCATAACAAAGATCCTAAAAGCTTTTATGAAAAACTATAATCAGGAAAACTTTTTATTTTCTATACTTCTACTCATCTTTGATTTTGTCACATTTTTTGTAAATAATAACCAACAATTGGTACCAGAGTCAGGATTTTTATTATGGTCTTTTTACTGCAAATCCTTCTCCTTGGCTCGTTCCTGATCGTTCAATTTATATATGCATGTTTGTGAATTTTAGATCGGTCTGGCACTTTAGGGATCTGTTTGGCATTTTTTTTATTTTCTGTTTTCAGAGTTGAGAACAAAAGCTGTTTTATGTTGTTTTCAGAAAACAAAGAGTGTTTAGAAAATATTATCTAAAAACAAATTTAAGGAAAAAAAATTAGATGAAAATAAAAATATCATATTTGTATTAAAAGAATATTTTGAGAGAAAAAGTCATGAGAAAAAATGTAATGAAAGATAATAATAAGAGAGAAAGTCATAAGAAAAAATGTAATGAAAGATAATAATAAGAGAGAAAGTGATTAGAGAAAATAAGGAAAAAAAAGTATTGAGAAATGTAGAAGAGAGAAAAAGTAGTAAAAACACATAAGAGAGAGAAAGTTATAAGAATGCATCTAGAGAGAGAATAAAGATATAAAAAGTCTTTAAAAAGAAAGTAGCAATGGAGAATAAGAAGAGATAATATGTGATTAAAAGAATAAAGGGATAAAAAATGATGACAGAGACAGTGATGGAATAAAATAAGGTAAGAGAAAATGATGAGAGAGAATGAGGAGAGAGAAAGTGATGAGAGAGAACGAGGAAAGAGAAAGTGATGAGAAAGAATGAAGAGAGAGAAAGTGATGAGAGAGAATGAGGAAAAAGAAAGTGATGAGAGAGAAAGTTAAGAAACGATGTGTATATGAAAGTCATGTGAAAGAATGAGTTTCTTTTTTTAGGGGGAAAAAAATAAGAAAGCACTTTGAAAAAAAATATTTTGTTGTTCTCTGTTTTCTTTAACTTTGTTTTTAAAAACTATTCTTAGAGAACAATGCCAAACACCCTTACTTATTCTCAGAAAACAGTTTTCTGTTTTTAAAAACAAAAAACTGTTTTTTTTTTAGTTATGATGCCAAACAACCCCTAGGTATTTATGAATGGTTAATTATTTTTTTTCTTATGATGATGAATGGATATTAATTTTTTATGTTATGGATGGTTTATGGATTTGTTAGTTTTATGAACCTTAGCCATGATTATAGAATTTTATTGTGTAATCTTTTTGATGGTGGTTTATCATCACCATGTTTTTCTCCATGATAATTTTTCTAGGATGTGTACTTTTCTTATACTAAAAAATTGTAAATCTAGGTTTATGTAATTTTCTTGGCATAACAACAATAGTAGAAAAGCTTGAAGATGAAGAAGAATTTTGATTTTTCTTATTTTTTCTTTTTCTATTTTTTATTTTTTTGATTTATTATCATTTGAATTTTTTTTAGGTAGTAGCGGGAGGGGCGCGGCGTGGCCTAGCATGCGGGTGCTAGCGCCACAAGTGAGGGCAGCGCTGGCTGTGGCCCGCAGCTGCCCTAGGCACCAATCGGCGCCCCCTCCCTCTCCCGACCCCTCTCAATGAAAAAAATATTTTTTATTTTTATTTAATAATTATATAAATTATATTTTTGAAATATGATTTTGGATAGTTACTTGTTTTCAAAATATTTGTTTTCTGTTTTGAATTATCTAATAGTTTTTTGAATTTGAATAGGAAATTGGCTATTTTGAAATTTTGGATAACTATATATTTCCTTTGAGATAGTTAAAAGATTTTGCTAAATAGTTATTGATGGTAAATCTTTTAGCTATTTAAAATTTAAAAGATATCTAGAATTTTTAAATTCAAGTTAATATCTTTTATGAAAAGATATTGTTTTAAATTTTGAATTGATCTAGATTTATTTTTTAAACAATGAAATATTTTAAACGAAAAATATAATATTTTTCCAAATTTGTATGTGTTGAATATTTATATTTATTACTAACAGATTTTGCAAGAAAAATATTGAAGATTACAGAGATTACAAAATTGGAAGATCAATATCATCAATGTAATTCTAGATTTTTGTAATTTAAGATTTTAGGGCAACCATAGCTATAAGATGTGACATTTAATGCTTTATTTATTTACTGCTATTAATGTGTGATTATCCTTGCAAATTTATATTGATGATAACATGCCATATAGAATAGAGAGTGCCACCCGGATATTATTATAATGTCATGCATATTAATTATGATTTAGAGTATCTAATTTGATTTAGACAACTTGGTAAATTATAATAAATTGCATAATTAATTAAATAGATTGAGTGGGAAAAGACTTACTGGATTAAGACCTACAATTTTTATTGATAATCCATTAGTTAGATTTCGATATATGATCATCTTTAGGAGACTGTATAGAAATTATTTTCTAGATTGGGTTTCTTCAGATAAAACTTTAGAAACTTATCATTTATGATTATCCTTAAGTAACATTAAATTGAAAACCTTTAGTAGAGTCTAAATAATGGCCATATACTGAAGTTAGGCTTATTAATATTTCTCCTTAGAGCTTTATTAATAGGTTCTAATAACCAAATAAAATGGGAGTTATTAATAATTAAATATGAGATATTTCGCTAGTTATTAATAATTAGAAAGATCCTAGTTTAACTAGAATTAGATAGATCTTTCCCTTAGGAAGCTTATCCTAATTCGGTGTTAGATAACCGTTGAATATAATGTAGTATTTATGGGTAACTATATCTACATTTGCATTCATGTATAATGTAGGATTTTATTCAAAAGTACTATGTGACATTTACATATGCATATTTTTTAATACCAGAATAATGTCAAAGGACTCAAAATCAACAATACCCATATTGAAAGATTGGAAGGGAACTGAACATAAGTGGTTCTTGAGTATTGAGCCTCCACAACTTATCACAGAATACTCAACAATTCATGAGAAGCTGGAATACTTCAAGCATTTCAATTCTAATGAAATTATAAAGTACTATTTGGTAAACTATATGACATAACTCAATAGGAAATATATTCATAAATTGGATTCTGTGAGGAAAATTGTTAATGAAATATTTCCTGATACCAGATGAAGTATTGGATATTACTATTGAAAAGTTCAATAAGTACAATCTTGAACTTGGATTCAAATCTTACAATATACTCAAGGACATAGAGACAAACATTGGGTATTCTTGATTTATTGAGAAAGAATGTCAAGATAAAAAACTCAGAATACCTTAGCATCGGTTTCAAAAAGAAAAACCTGAGCATTCAAAATACATCTTTAATTACATAATAGATGTGATTAAAGAAATTAAAGATCTTAAAGATGATGATTTTGACGTATATTTTAAAGATGCTTGAATCAAATCTTAAGAGGGAAAGAGATGGACTTGATATTCAAGAGGTCTCTTTGACTTTATATATTGGAAAGAGAATTATGAAAGGTATGTATACTTCTTGTAAACATATTATTGATAGTTTCTTCGTTGATTCTTGTGCAATAACAATGTCTGTGGCTCTTTGTAGGATATTGAAGTGCTTGAGTAGAAGATAGCTTGGACATGGAAGCAGAAAGGACTCTATGGGCTGAAGCAGTGGAAGGAATCTTTTATTTGTAAAAGACTATCTATGATTCTTGTGCAATAACAATGTCTATGGCTCTTTGTAGGATATTGAAGTGCTTGAGTAGAAGATAGCTTGGACATGGAAGCAGAAAGGACTCTACGGGCTGAAGCAGTAGAAGGAATCTTTTATTTGTAAAAGACTATCTATGAGTTTTTAGGTTTTGTTAGGATTGTAGCTCTTTTACTTTGAGCAAATTTATTTAGTACTTTTTGAATATTTTGGAAGATTTATGTTTTTAGTTATTCAATAAAGTTTTCATATTTACTTTGAGTCATTAGATCTACAAATTGTAAAATTTAAAACTCATATCCATTGCTTACCTAATAATAATATTAATAATGATGAGAGGAAGTTTGTAATATATTAATGGATAAACTTGGTTCGTTTACCATAAAAGATACTTTTGAATTTTTTCGATGGTAGTTATCACTAAGATATAAGTAATGATACCTTATTAGAAGATTTCTCAATACCAATCATACATCAGTAGACTGATGTTACAGAAAAGAGAGGAAGTTATAAAATTTAAAACTCATATCTATTGCTTACCTAATAATAATATTAATAATGATGAGAGGAAGTTTGTAATATATTAATGGATAAACTTGGTTCGTTTACCATAAAAGATACTTTTGAATTTTTTCGATAGTAGTTATCACTAAGATATAAGCAATGATACCTTGTTAGAAGATTTCTCAATACCAATCATACATCGGCAGACTGATGTTACAGAAAAAAGAAATATAATCTTGTTTGACATAGTTCATTCTATTATTCATCATTACTAATCTCGTTTCAGGAAAACAGATAGTGATTTTTAATGTTGTTTCATCTTATTTTGTTTCTACAACACCTCGTGATTGTAGACTAGTCGTAAGTCTTATTTGCTTCATCCTTGTAAATAAGGGAGTCCTACTCATGTGTTAAAGAAATAAATTCTAGGATGAAATTGGATTTAAGAAGTCTAATATTATCCCAAAGATACAAGAAGTGGTTTCTTTTATAGTCCAACTAACAACAAGGTATTTGTTAGCACAAATGTAACCTTCTTGAAAAAAGACTATATGAAGAATTATAAGCCTAAAAGCGAAGTAATTATTAAAAAAATAACTGGGGAGACTTCAATCACAGATGTTCCAAATGTTTAAATGCCTGTGATTAGTGAGATGATGTCATTTCGAAAAACTATAAGTACTCTAATACAAAGAGAGGATTTACAGCAAC
Organism: Trema orientale; assembly: GCA_002914845.1. Taxonomy (NCBI): domain Eukaryota; kingdom Viridiplantae; phylum Streptophyta; class Magnoliopsida; order Rosales; family Cannabaceae; genus Trema; species Trema orientale. Next base: position 643,944 of record JXTC01000078.1, on the reverse strand, counting down.
ATGTTCCATATGGGACTCAAGCAGTGAATCCACTGGTTCTATATCAAGTATCACCTGTTGGTGGTCGACTTCCTACAGAACAAAATGTTCAGCCCATAGTACAACAACAACCAACAATTGAAATACCTAGAATCCTCAATAGCCTCATCATAGTGAGAGGGTTATAAGATGATCCGAAAGATGGTAAGGTGAATTCGTCCTAACTATCCATGAAAGTTTGAGAGCAGGTCCCTTCTCCTATGATGAAGCTATGAAGGATATTGATGCCAACTCATGGCAAAAGGCCATGAAATCTGAGATAAAGTTTATGTACTCTAATCATGTCTAGAAACTTATGGATCTACCAGAAGGAGTAAAACCCATAGGGTGCAAATGAGTTTACAAGAGAAAAAGAGGAATAGATGGGAAGGTCGAGACCTCAAAGCAGGCTTGTAGCAAAAGGTTATACCTAAAAAGAAGGAATTGATTATGAAGAAACCTTCTCTCCTATTGCTATGATTAAACCTTCTCTCCTATTACTATGATTAAGTCTATTCGTATTCTTTTATGTATAACCACGGCCCACGATTATGAGACTTGGCAAATGGATGTCAAGACTGCATTTCTGAATGGAAATCCTGACGAAAGCCTCTATATGGTGTAATCAGACAGTTTTGTAGAAAAAGGCCATGAGGAAAAAGTCTGTCTCTTGCAAAGGTCCATTTATGGACTAAAGCAAGCATCTAGATTGTGGAATATAAGATTTGATCAATCTATTAAATCTTATAGATATGATCAAGTTGTAGACGAGCCTCTTGTCTACAAGAAGATAGAAAATGGCAAATTAGTATTTTTGGTACTTTATATAGATGATATTTTACTTATTAGAAACGATATAGGTGCAATGAAAACTACTAAAGTATGGCTTGCAAATTAATTTGATATGAATGACCTTGGTGAGGCAAGCTATGTACTAGGAATCTAAATAATTCTTAATAGGAAAAACAAGTCTATAGCTTTATCACAAGCTTCTTATATAGATAAAATCTTGGCTAGATTTAACATGAAAAACTCCAAGAAAGGGTTGTTACCTTTTCTATATGGAGTTAAACTATCAAAAGTGCAATTTTCTAAGAATACAAAAGAGATAGAAGATATGAAGAGGATACCATATACTTCGGCAGTAGGAAGTCTCATGTATATCATGTTATGCATTATACCTGATATATGCTTTGCAGTGGGAGTTGTTAGTAGATTCCGATTAAACCCAGGATCAGAACATTAGGTGGCAGTTAAGCATATTCTAAAGTTTTTTTAGAGAACTAAAAACTATATGCATATTCTTAGTCCCATTGGGTACACAGATTCTGATTTCCAATCAGATCCTGACTTCAGAAAGTCAACTTCTGATTCTGTCTTTACTCTTAGTAGATGAGCTATTATTTGGAAGAGTGTGAAGCAAACTGGTATTGCTGACTCCACCATGGAAGCTGAATATGTAACTGCTTGTGAGGCTGCAAAGGAAGTTGTTTGGCTCCAGAAATTCTTAATGGGTTTACAAGTAGTTCCTGCTGCTAGTCAATCACTGAGTCTATATTGTGACAATAGTAGAGCAGTTGCCAACTCTAAGAAACTTAGAAGCCACAAAAGAGCGAAGCACATTAGGAGAAAGTATCATATCATTCGAAATATAGTTGATCGAGGAGAAGTGACTGTGTGCAAGACCACGTTGGAAGATAACCTAGCTGATCCATTGAATAAAGCACTACCTAGCAAAAGCTTGGAGGGTCACCTTATAGATTTAGGGATACAAACGATATAATAAATTACATTTTATACAAGAGGGAGATTGTTAGGATTATACCCAAAAAGTATTTATAATTTATTGATATTTATTGAATATTTTAGATATTTAATAAAAGGATATTTCATGCATAGTATTTGTGATAATTTTTTGATTATTGGTACAATAATAAATGTCAAAAGACTCTATGATTTATTTATTAAAGAAATATTTTAATAAAGTTAAGACATATTTTCTTTAATTAAATCAAATAACTTTGTTCATAACTAATAAGAAAAGCTAGATACTTCTTTTGGATCGTGTTGCAACACTTTATATATTTATAGTGTGTTTTAATTTATATTGGTGTGACTATGTACAAAAGTCTTAGTGTGTAAACATTAAACATGGACCATGTAAAATATGTCCTTGTAATAAGTGTCGTTGATAAGAACATATTCTTAAAAACTTGATAATTAACGCATGTCTTTCTTAATGCTGAAATAAGTGATGAACTCATGTTCATAATTTGTATTACTTGAGATGTTGAAAGGTATAGTTCAAAAAATTGTCGATCTAGACCCTGACATTTTAGTAATACATTATTATAGGCATTGGGAACATATGCTTATAGATATAGAATCCATAATTCTATTATATAGAGACGTGAATGTTATCCCAAGATTAGCTAACCCAAAAGGAGGGTGAATTGGGTTTAAAAAACTTTTGTAAACTTTTCTAATTAAGCAAATAAATTGTGCAAGTAATAAATGAATCATGTAAAAATAGCTAAAAAACATGCAAAACTCAATATAAATAATTAAAAGGGATGGGGATAGAGAAAGTGCAAATGATATTTTTACGAAGTTTGATAAACACGACGGTTTGCCTACGTCCCTAGCCCTCGGCAACTCGCTTCAAGTTTTTCACTATCAGATCAAGAATATGAGCTTGACCAACCCTTATAAAAACCGAGTGAATTCTTCTTAGGCACACCCATGCCTTTACAATTGTCTTAAATCTGGCTCTATCATGCCTAACCATGGATTATTTAGAGTCATGTGTCAATCTCATCTAAACCAGGTTATTTATGAATCCGGTACTAACCTTACCTAAACCGGTTGTTTATGAATCTAGTGTCAATCTCACCTCACAAATATAATTTCATTTTGTTGATTCACTCAACAAGAATCTCTCTCTACTAAAAGTATTTGATACAATCTAAACTTAGAGAGAACAAATATAAACACAAGATATGATCTAGTTTAGCTCAATTGATTTTTGTGAAAAATAGATTTTGAAAGTTTGGATCACAAAAATTGGCAAGAAGGACATAAAGAGATGTTCTAAGTAATGTAGGTATGTTCAAAAGTTGTTTCAAGTCTTAAAATAGCTTCTATTTATAAGCCTTTGTGAAAACTAGACGTTTATGACTGTTTGACAGAGTTTTTGTTTTTTTCGTTCGACTTCCACGAAATAGTCGTTGGAAGTGTGGTTGTAATGGTCAAATTTTAAAAATGGTCATAATAATTTTTGCTCTAGAATCGGTCGACTGAAAAGGGTGTTTATGAATGCAGTGCTAACCTCACCTAAACCGATTGTTTATGAATCCAGTGTCAATCTCACCTCACAAATACAATTTCGTTTTGTTGATTCACTCAACAAGAATCTCTCTCTACTAAAAGTGTTTGATACAATTTAAACTTAGAGAGAACAAATGCAAACATAAGATATAATCTAGTTTAGCTAAATTGATTTTTGTGAAAAGAAGGTTTTGAAAGTTTGAATCACAAAAATTGGCAAGAAGGACTTGAAGAGATGTTATAAGTAATATAGATATGTTCAAAAGTTATTTCAAGTCTTAAAATAACTTCTATTTATAAACCTTTGTAAAAACTAGCCGTGTATTACTGTTTGACAGAGTTTTTGTCATTTTTGGTCGACTCCCATGAAATAGTTATTGGAAGTGTAGTTGTATTGGTCAAATTTTAAAAACGGTCATAATAATTTTTGCTCTAGAATTAGTCGACCGAAAATTCTAGTTTTGGAATTTTCGATTTAAACTAAGCTTCTTTCATTTCTTTTCAAAATTATGATCTCTTAAATTGATTTTAATAAAATTTAGATAAATTAGATAATCATAACATCTTTTAAAAAATGTGTAATGTTGAGTTTCAAACTTTAAATTGAAGATATAATCTTTTAATTATGTTAGTTTGAAAAATCTCATTTTCGAAAAATTTAATCTATTAAGATTATATTATATGTAAGCATTTATTCAAATAAAATTGAACCACTCTAAATTTGAAGTCAATTTTCAGTTTTCATTGTCATTTAACTCTCCATCAACATTTCCATTGTTATGCTAATTTTCAGTATCAATAATTTGGCACCAAAAAGAGGGCTATTTGTTTAAAAATCCCTCAATTTATGCTCTTCTCATCCATATTCAGAATCTTTGAAAATGATGGCCTTAAGACATCAAAACAACTCTCAGGTGGATGAGATCATCTCTAGACCACAGGCTGATTGTACCGGTGACTTGTCGACATGTTTGCATGGTGGCCCCATTGCGGGAGTAGAGGCAGAACAATCCGAGTCTACCCAAAGCCGAGGCTCCGGAGGAACCTATGCGACTGAGGTCTAGCGGTGCCCCAGAAAGGAGCCCATGGAGCAAGAAGATCATGGTGTTGATCTGGTCAAGTTACATGCTAGACAACTCCATCACAAAGAAATCCTAGAAGATGTCTAAGCCTCCATCAATTCTATCCATAATCTGCTTAAGAAACTAACTGGACTAAGTGTCATTCGTGAACAACCCATACATGAGAAGCCACAGTCTGAAATGACCTAGTTTGAGATTAAATCGCCATGACTGCCAAACGACCTGTTCATGATGAGTCCTATACCGCCAGCATGAGGAGACCTGAGACGATGGCTCAACAAGCGACTGGAAAAATTGTGTCCCATTCTAGATGGCAAAATGTACACCTAATCTCCTCGTGCGACGAATAGTTCTAGCTAATGAGCAGAGCCCGTTCGAATAGCATCAGCTTGTAAAATTTTCAACCAAATTGGAGAGCAAGATGCTGAATCAGCTCGAGTTCAGGGAACTAATCTCCTAAATAAGCTGAATAAAAAAAAAAAAGGCAAGTACCTGCCTCACGAATTAGCTCGTAATCAGGGAACTAATCACCAAAATAAGCTGAATCAAAAAAAGGCAAGCACCTCCCTTACTGCTACCAGCAAAAGTTTGGCCTCCACGGCCACAGTGAGGAGCTAGCCGCTTGGCCGAAGGTAGCTTATTTGAGAAATGGGCTGAATAGCCTAACATTTCTCAAGGAATATCAGGTAGAAGGAGATTACTCATCTTCTCACCTGAAATCCGAGACACTTCCCTTCCGGATGGTTTCAAGATGCCAACCATCACATCTTATGAAGGGAAGACAGACTCTCGTGACTATCTTGACTCATTCAATGACTTCATGGATTTGTGTCGAGTCTAGGCCCTAGCCCGTCACCATTGCTTTGCAGTAACACTTGCAAAAAGAGCAAAACAATGGCACAAAAAGCTCCCACAAGGGTCCATTACCTCCTAGAAGCAATTCTCTCGAGAGTTTGTACAACATTTTCAAGCCTTAAGAGCATATTCGACACTATATTTGACTCGACCAAATGTTAAGGAAAAAGAAAAAGAAAGTCTCTATTCCTATTTGAAGAGGTTCAACAAGGAGGTGTCAAAAGTATTTAAAGTCCCAGAAGGAGGAATCCTTATGGTATTGGCAAAAGGAGTCTGCCCCGATATACCTCTTTGGAGAAACCTTCAAAAAATGCACTGCATAGATGTAGAAGATTTCTACCAAAGAGTTGAAAAGTACATACGTATGAATAACGTGCAAAATACAATGGATTCGTTAATTATTGAGGAAATCTCCAAAAAGAAGGTAAATAAACAAAAAAAGGGCGATGATCAAAAAGCTGCTCCCTATTCCCCGAAAAAAAACCAGAAGAAGACCCGTTCCAATGAAAAAAGATAACTTCGGTCATCAAAGTTCAGCTATTATACGAATCTTAATGATAGTAGGGAACACATACTACTAGCTCCCGAGGAAAAAGCTTCTTACAGACGGCCACCACCGATCTTTAGACCAAAGGGTGGAAGAAAGGACCAAAACAAGTACTGTCAGTTCCATCGCAACTATAGCCATGATACCAATGATTGCTTTGACTTGAAAGATGAGATCGAAGAGTTGATCTGGCAAAAGTATTTGGGGAGGTTCCAACGAAGAAGAGACAATGTTCGATGGGAAGATGAGGAAGTGCGAAGAAATTCACCTACCTGAGGAAATCAAGGTCCCAATATCCATGGAGAAATCTAGACCATTTTTGGAGAATCACATGTTGGCAAAAAGTCTCGATCAAACCAGAAGATATACATTCATATTACTAGAGAATCTACACTCACCAATGTTCACCACCTTGAGAATCGCCCCCACAAAGGCTTCCATGGAGAGAATGAGCTGACAACCTTTATGGAAGAAGATGCCCTTCAAGTGCACTATCCACATAATGACCCACTGGTTGTTACAGTACAAATCGGCAACATGCTAGTCTGCCAGACTCTCATTTACAACCTGATTTCGGTGGATATTCTTTATTTGAGTGCTGTAGAAAAGATAGGAATGAGCACACAACACTTAAAGCAAATAACAGCCAAGTTGTATGGCTTTACTGGAGATAATGTTCAACCCATGGGATTAATTCAATTAGTTCTCACAGTCAAAGCACAACCTCGGTAGACTACCATTACGGCAGATTTTTTAGTGGTAAATTGTCCCGCTGCCTTTAATGCAGTTTTAGAAAGACCTTCACTCTGTGAGTTGTCACCTCTAGACATCACCTTATAATGAAGTTTCTAACCCCAGAAGGCATAGAATCTTGGGAGGTGAACAAAGGGAAGCTTGTGAGTGTTATGAGGTGTCAATTAGAACTGCCGAGAAGAAATGCGAAAAGGTCCTTCAGTTTGAACAACACTATATCAGCTCAGGACATATTGGTTAGAATATGTAGCAATAAATTCACACTCCCGTGCAAGTACACAAGGTCACAAATAATATAGATTTAGGAGTTAGAGTATCGAATCCACAAGAATTGATTATGAAGTTTAAGTTAAGTATTAAAATTAGTCAATCCTAACTTTATTCAAACAAAAGTAAATTGATTTAAAAGAACTAAAATAAAGAAAACTAAACTATCATGCAAAATGAATTAAAGATAAAACAATAGGAAAAAAAGGTCTAGGTTTACCATTTCCCTATGATGGCTTTTGGACCTAACACCTAGGAAAAATCATGCATGCATGCAAACTATGGAAATCACATGATCACATCATGAACGCAACGGAAAAATTAGCGAATTTAGGTTTTAAAATTTTTACATGAAAATAGTTTTCATAACCATATAACTTGCATGCATCTAATATAGGATCATGTATAACATAAATCAAATCTAGATACAAAACCCTAGAGATGAGATTAGGGTTTACCTCTTGTAGCGTGCTCTTCCTTGATCTCCTTGTTGATGGCCCTAGATCTTCTTGTCTATACTCTTACTCTTGGTTGATGAGGCGAGTGGGCACCAAGTTGAATTCTTCGTTAGAGAATGATCAAAAACACCACCTTCTTGATCTTTTGGAACACCAGGACTTGAGATGGGACAGTGACATTGCAAGAAACTTTTTTTCTCCTCTCCTCTCAGCCTTGGTCGATTTTTCTCTCTCTCTCTCCCTGTGTCTATGCGTGTAGTACTTCTAGGGTTACTGTGCAATTTTTTTCTCTCATATATCTTATATATATGGGGTCCAAAACTGCTAACCCTAGTCCAACTAGGATTGGGCTTGTTCTCTAATTTGGGCTTTTGGTATATTTTTATAAATATGTCCAACTCATAAAACTTATTTATAAAAAATACCAACTTCTGTGTAGAATCATTATTTTACACAGTTTCATGAAACTAATTTCACAAATACCACCAACCAATTAATGAGCTTTGTTGAGTTAGACAAGGGACCTAATGGATCCAAATAATCTAAGCTCCAATAGTATGATAAATACATAATAACTCTTATTATGGTATTTATATAAATACTATTAGTAAAGGAGACACTCCACTAAAGACCCAATACCGCACTCTTAGATTAAATGTCATGTCTTTTATAGAGATTTAATCAACTAGCCTTGATTAACCGATCTATCTAGTATACTCTATACCATATATACAATCCCTATACAATGCCGTAGTTGGATAGGTGAAATTGCCGTAATACCCCTCTAATACATATTTACCTTTAAGTTATCATCTTTCTATTAAGGAATAATGTTGTCAATAATTTTGTTCTCAATAGCCATTTAGACAAAATATCAACCAATTCATAAAGTGAACACTAAGATCTTAGATTTAATTATTCCATGAATCTTGAGAGACCTTAAAGTGGCATTAATGTATAGTGTCCTTAACTATTTGGTGTTCCTGTCAATTCATTAGCCATAACCTCCAATATGCCAGAGTTCACCTCTAATTCCACAAAAGCTAGTCTTTTAATAAATCAAAAGGCTATAACCTATGAAAGTAAGTCCAGTCAAACATCAAGGGTTAAGATTTACATGCTAAGAGCTAGTTTGTGGTAATATGAGAATTGAGTTATGGCACTCCAATTCTTTATATTACCTGATCCAGTTCAATACACATAACTTATTTATGTTGTACTAGTATTTCTATCAGAAGTCAGACACTTCTATGATTTGAGACAAATCATTCCCATTGAAATAGAAAAACACTACAATCTTTTATAAATAAAGTATTCCATCTTTATTTACAGACTGTGAACTAATTCTTTTAGACTTAGATAAAGAAAGAAGTCTTTCCATAATTAACACTTAATCATGTTTGTTTCTTTATACAAGTAAAGTCATGGAATCTTTTTCAGATAAATAAACTATTTAGTAAATATCATGATTGCATATAAGAGAGTTATTTATACTAAAAGAGTAAAATTAGAAATCTACTTTTTAGGGCAAATATCCCAACACCGTAACCTTCTCTTGTCTTGATATTTCCCAATTTCTCTCTTAAATTAATTAATCCACTAGAGTTGTCAACTGAGAATCTAATATAACCAAGAAGCCTTTTCCAAATATAAATTGGATCTACCTAGATAAGATAATACATTACCCCTAATTGAACTAAGTACACTAAGATTAATATCTCAAAAAGGGTTGCATAAGTCATATAGGTATATTCATATCCTATGTAAACTTACCCCATACTAGGTAATCTTATGTTGTTTTACTTAAGTTAATTTTTTATTCCCTCTTCCAAGCTCATGGAAATTTTACTCAATAATCTATTTAGCGATCAATTAAATAGAAGCAATAGGCATAAAATAAAACAAATAACTCTATAATGGATTTTATTAATGAAAGAGGAGAAAAATAAGCAAATACAAGATATTAGGTTAGTTCACATAGTAAAACTAGATAAAAAAATATATAGTTCATGATATAAATTAAGAATAATAACATTTTAATACAATAAATTCAAGAAATACAAAATTAAAGAGAGAAAAGTTGTAGAATTCCCTCTTTAAACAAGCTTGAAGATATTCTTGGAGGTTGTCAATCTCTTCCTCCAATGCTTGGTGCTTGCTCTCTTGAATTCTTCTTGAAAGATTTGCTCTCAATAATATCACTCTCTAAATATGAAAAATACAAAGAAAACATAACTAGAAACTAAAGAGAAGATAGCATGAACAAAGAATAGTGTTGATGATGTAGTGAAAATCAAGAAATGGAGGATTGAAGCTCCAAAACTAGAGCTCTTCTTCTTCTTACTCCTTTTTCTCCATGGTTGTTTTTGTATCTCTCTCTCTCTCACTCTTCACACCTCTTACAACCGAAAAGAAGGGTTTTAAAGAGGTGGCTTTTGCTTACTTAAGGCAGACAAAATCTAGACTCTTAGATCATCAAAATATTGATCTTGGCCGTCTATGTTGATCTGGGATGTAGAGGATGGCACTATAGCACCAAAACGAGTCTCAAATTCCCGAGAGCTGGCACTGCGGCGCCACTATATCGCTGCTGGCCTGGCGTCATGGCTTCCCGGGTACGCTGTTTATTCGTTTTAGCTCCAATTTGCATAATTTTTATTGCGTTACATCTATATCGGATTCAAATTCAATAAAATAGATTGAAAAACCTATTTTTGGGGCACTAATTCACTTTGATTCTCATTTATTCATAATAACTATAAAAACAAACAAAAATATATCGAACTAACAAAAATACTTGAAAGTGCACAACTATTTGAGCTCAAAACATACTTGATTTATAGTTTTAGGAAAGCCTTCACTTTGCGAGCTGTGAGCTATCACCTCTATACATCACCTTGCAATGAAGTTTCCAACCCTGGAAGGCATAGGAATCTTAGGAGGTGAACAAAGGGAAGCTCGTGAGTGTTATGAGGTGTCAATTAGAACTGCTGAGAAGAAATTGCTGGAAATTCAGAAAAATGATTTCGAAAAATAATTTTACTGAAAGTGATTTCCGCAGTTTTGTAAACAAATCAAGAACGCAGCAGAATTGATATTTTAAAACTTTTCTTGAAACTTTACAAAACAAAACGTAGGATCATTGATCTAACATAAATCAATTCATGGATCTTGGTTTAGATAAAACCTAGAAATGCTTCACAACCATTGAGCCTCCCTGTCTATTCTCTAGAGTCCATTGAATGATCCAGTGTGTGGGTATCTTCTTGATTCCCAATGAGAGATGAGCGAATGATCCTGAAGACGCTCTTCCTTCTCCTTGATTGCACGTCTATTGCCATGGGTATCTTTCCCTCAATGGCTATGAACAAACATGGGATTTCTCTCACACTCTCTCTTTTTCTCTGTGTCACACGTGAAGCACAGTTATTATGCTATGAGTGGCGTATAGAACTACTAACTAGGCTTAGGAGAACTCTCTCTTAAGTATTAGAGAGGTGTAAAGCCTATTGTGCTTATTGGGCTCAACTGACCATTCAATTAGTATTGGGCTATGTGTGAGCTAGATAAGGGACCTAATGGATCCAAGTAATCTAAGCTCCAATGGACCAATTACCTACAGTCATAATTAACTCTTAATTATGACTGGCCTTGTCCATTAATATTAGGGCACTCCACTCTAGGCCCAATATTCCACTCTTAGACTAAATGTTATATATTTTCTGTGAAGCTAATTAATACTTTAATTAACTTGATCCATTTAGCATATACTATACTTACAGATATACCCCCGATGCAATGTCATACTAGTAAGGTAAAATTACCGTATTACACCTTTAATACATATTTACCTTTGAGTTTCTATTTTTAATCTAATGGATAATAATTGACTATGGTGTTTGCAACTGCCTATATAAACACAGTCAAATTCACTAAGTGAATGCCTGAGGCCCAGCTTTTTAATATCCAAGTCTTTGAAAAAACTCAAGTGACATTATATGCATAGTATCCAAATCATGAAAGACGTTCTCGTCAATTCACAAATCTTATCTTCCAAGTTATCGGAGTTTGAACTAGATAATCGGAACTAGTCCTTTAGTAAGTTAAAAAGATAAAACTCATAAAAGCAAGTCCGACAATCACTAGGATTAAAATAATCTTGCAATAGTGCTAGATTAGTGAAAGATAGAATATTGAGTTACGATACTTAACCTCAACTTCTATTTTCACTTGGTCCAGTTCAATGTACTTATAACTTTCTCATAATGCACTAGTGTTTCTATCTGAAGTCAGACACTTCGATGATTGGAGACTTTATCAATCCTGTTGAAATAGACAACACTACACTCTTTGGCAAAATAAAGTATTCTATCCTTATTTCTAGAATGTGAACCTTTTATTTAGACATAATGAAATAAAGAATTTAGTCTCTTACATATGACCACTTCATACGAACAATTCTTTATTACTCATTATTAGTCATGGAAACTTTTAGACATTTGTATAATAGAAAATATAAACATCATATATATATAATTGGGACATAATATGAAATTTATTGACAACAAATAGATAAAACTTAAATCCAATAAATATTGTTTAAAATGTCAAATAAAGAAACTACTTTCTGAGGCATATTCCTAATAAAAATGTGAGAAGGTCCTTCAGCTCAAACAATGCTATATCAGCTCAGGGCCTCTCGATGAAAATCTTGATCCTTAGTTGAATGAGGAAGAAAGAAAGACTAGACAAGTGGAAGAGCTTGTTGAATTCCCAATGGACAAGAACGAGCAAACTAGGAAGCTCAAGGTTGGGAAGAATCTCTGCGAGGAACAACTTGCAAAGTTTTAAAAGTTCCTCAAGGAGAACCTCGATATTTTTGCCAAGAATCACTCTGATCTGGCGGGGATCGACCCGTAGGTGATATGCCACAAGCTAAGCATTGACTAGGAATTCAAGCCAGTCCAACAAAAGAGACAAGCTTTTGACCTAACTAAGTACATGGCCCTCAAAGAAGAGGTCGAGAAGCTCATGAAGATCGGTTTCACTTGTGAGTCATGTTACCTAAGCTAGCTGTCAAATCCTGTTCTGGTTAAGAAACCGACATGCAAGTATAGATCTTACATCGACTTTATAAGCCTCAATAAAGCTTGCCCAAAAGATAGCTTCCCGCTACCTTGCATCGATCTACTCGTAAATGCAACAGTTGGACACGAGCTATTAAGCGTTAAGGATACCTATTCGGGCTATAATCAAATTCCAATGTATGGGTCGGATGAGAAGCATACATCATTCATTGTCGAGCGCAGACTTTACTATTACAAGATGATGCCATTCGGACTCAAAAATGTAGGAGCAACACATGAGCATCTTGTATGTTCACCGATTAAATCGATAAGAACATGGAGGTTTATATGGATGACATGCCGGTAAAGTGAAAAAAAGCTGTTGACTATATCACACACTTGAAAGAAATGTTCGAGATCCTGAGGCATTAGTACATGAGGTTAAACTCACTCAGATCTATGTTCAAGGTGTCATCTAGAAAGTTTCTAGGGTTTATCATCAACGAGCAAGGAAAATAAGCCAATCCTGAGGAGATCCAAGCTCTACTCGACATGGAATTTCTATGAAAGACAAAGGAAGTTCAAAGATTTGCAGGGAGAATAACAAGTCTCGACAGATTTATCTCAAGGGCAACTGACAAATGTGTCCCCTTCTTCGATGCGCTGCATGGAGTCAAAAGATTTGAGTAGGAAGACAAGTGCGAGGAAGCATTTCAATCGCTCAAGCAACATTTAGGTAAGTCTTATGTCCTTTCTAGTCTATTTTATAATGAAATTCTCCACATGTACCTTGCAGTTTCAAAACATATAATTAGCTCAGTATTGATTTGAGAAGAAAACGGCATGCAATGCCTCATTTACTTCATAAGCAAAAGACTGCTAGATACATAGCTCTGTTATCCCGAAATGGAAAAGTTGGTGTATGCCTTGGTGACTAGCTCTCGTAAGCTTCAACCCTACTTTCATGCTCATACAATCCATGTCCTCACTAACTTCCCATTTAGACAAGTGTTGCAGCAGCCAGAAACATCTGGGTGACTCCTAAAATGGGCTGTGGAGCTGAGTCAATTTGACAAACTGTTTATCCCAAGAATTGCTATCAAGGGGCAAGCCATTGCTGACTTTGTAGCTGAATTTATATACCGACCAAAGGAGATCCAACAAGAGCCAATAATAGCTCTTCCACTGTGGAAGTTATTCATAGATGGGTTGTCAAATGAGCAAGGTTCAAGAGCCAGATTAATGCTTGTTTGTCCAGATGAACACAAAATTCACTGCACCTTATGCTTTCAGTTCCATACCTCTAACAACGAGGTGAATACGAAGCTTTGCTAGCTGGTCTGAGGCTCGTATGTGAGATAAAGGTTGAATCCATCATTATCTACAACAATTCACAATTAGTCGTTAGGCATATCAATAAGGAATATAAAGCTCATGGTCCAAACATAGTCTCTTACCTGGCTAAGGCCCGGGAACTGCTCGATCAATTTTCAGAGTCCAAAATCTGTCAAATACCCTGAGCTGAAAATACAAACACTGATGTATTAGCTAAGCTCATCTCAACAAAAGATGCTAATCTACTCGATGTTATCCTTGTAAAATTCCTCGAAAGACCAAGTATTGAGGCCCATGAAGAAGTTCAGTGTCTCGAAGGACAGCCGGAAGCTCATCGAAAAGGAAGAAATTTGTCGACTTAAGTATCGAGCTGGCAGCTTTGTGCTGCTTGAAGATAAACTATATCAACGAGGCTTCTCTATGCCCCTACTTCCCTGTGTATATCACAAGGAGGCTCGCCACATCTTAAGTGAAATTCACGAAGGAACTGTCAATGCTTCTCAAATTAAGATCTTGAATCTGAACCTGAAAACCAAGCTCGAACAATCCAAAAGAGCTTAGATCGATGAGCAGCCCAAAGTGTTGTGGGCATATCGAATGACAACTCGAATTGTGACCAATGAAACACCCTTCTCAATGGCATATGGTGCAGAGGCAATGTTGCCAGTAGAAATTGAAGTGTGAACTCATCGAGTGGAAAGATTTAGTCCGGACATCAACTACAAGCTTCTTACAGGTAACCTTGACCTCCTAGCAGAGAAACGCGACCAGACATAAATACGAGTAGCAGCTTATCAATAACGAGTAGCTCGTCATTTCAATTAACGAGTGCGAGCTAAATTAAACTTGTTCTAAAGGAAAGTAACACCTAACGCCCAAGAGCGAGGAATTGGAGTCTTTGGTCGAAATTGGGAAGGGTCGTATAAAATTTCCAAAGAGATTCGACCTGACACCTACAAATTAGCTCATCCTGACAATAGAGACATATTGTAGCTTGGAATGTCGAGCATCTACGAAAATATTTCCAATGATCTGCTCATGTCATTTTCCCAAGAATTATGCTTAAACGAAGTAAAATCCTTACACTAATGCTAGTTTTGTGACGAATTGATTCTTCTTGAAACTAGAAGGGTAGGAGGATTATTAGTACCTGAAAACTAGTGTGAATATAGCTCATCGAGGGAAGGAGCCGAGCTTGTTTGAAGCTCGAACCACCATATTCGAGGTTGTTATAAATGAAAATAGTTCAGTTTATTCGAAATTGCAGTTACCATGTCCCAGGTAATTGTCGATGAAACAGTATTTCTGCTTTAATTCATACCTGATTCGATTTAAAGTATCTCTAAAGTCTTAAGTAACCTCGGGAATCTTGATTAAAGGTCTTGGCTTAAATTAAATAATTTTTACAAAGTTGTGGCTAAGCAAGAAACAACTTGTGTGTATTATGAAAGATAAACACTTTTTTCAAATACATGTCAAAATCGAGCAGCTCGTGAAGCAGAAAGTAAGATTGGCTTCTTTTCTATGAATATGAGCATATATAAAAATAAACTAAGGCAAGAGTTCGAGAATTGGAGTTTAAAAATCTTTATTTCATTAATGTAATTGAAATATTTACAAAAGATAATTACTTCAAAGTAAAAAAAAAAAAAAGAAATAAAAAAAGCTCCTTAAGTTTAATCTCGAGCAAGTGAAGGCTACTGCTGAATAGCTGCGGCGTTCTGGCCGACTTGATCTCCACTCGGTTCTGCTTCAACCAAATCCTGTGCGACCTCTTCACCAACTTGTTCCGCGACCTCTTCATCATCACTGTCGACGAATGCTCTCCTATTTCACAGTTTTTTGCCAAAGATAGAGAAGTCGAATTTTTTATGGTGGAACCATAGAGTGTACATCAAAGCACCAGCCTCATCTTCTTCCAACCCGTCCACAAAGCATGTGAACTCTTCAGTGCCGAGATGAGGAATTCCCTTATAGTCCTCTTGAAGCTATGAAATTTTGGCTTTAGCCGCTACGAGCTGATTTTTTAAGTCTTCAGCTTCAGACTTGACTCTTTCGAGCTCTTTTATTTTCTCATTAGTGACTGTAACTCGTTCTTCGTCGCCACCAGATCGCTCTGAACTTTTTTGAAGGAGTCCTTTGCCTGCTCAAACTCATTGACCTGCTACTTTGCATTTTCAAGCTTTTTATCGAGGTCTTCTACTCTTTTTTTGAGCTGAATAATTTTCGTGCTCTAAGAGAAGACCTCTTTTTATAAGTCATCGATCTTTTATTGCTCTCGGTAGTTGCTTGGGCATAGGTGCATTCTTATTTACGTCCTTGAGCATGAGGACACTAGCCTAAAAAGAAAAAACAAGTACTAGAATCAATAAAAAAATGAGCACAGAAAGTGCTAACCATAGCCAAATATTTGGCAACCATATGAGGAATGGATGCTCTAGGAGTCTTCTCAATGACCTTCCAGTCATTCGTAGAGAGGGACTCCTCGATACTTGCTGAAATTCCTTGTTGAAATCTCAGCAAGGGCGAGTCTTTAGCAGCTCGCTTGCTTAGCTTAAAAGCCTTCCAAGCATCATTAAGCAAGCCTGACTCGCCTACATCAGCCTTCCTCTTCTTCGAGGTTTTTTCAGCTGCCTCATCTATAACCGCCTTCCCCTTACCTTTATTTAAAGATTCAGGCAAAGGAGAGCTCGAGATACTCTGCCCAAGGGGTACCTCAGTTGATGCCGTAACTAGGACGGGATGCTCACTACTCTTCAGTGGAGAGCTCGCAGCAACAGTTTTGCTCTTGCTTAAGAGCTGGGGCTGACTTGAGCTTGCTACCCCTATTTTTCTCTTCTTGTCCTTCAGAGCAAACTTCATTCTCAAGCTAGAGTGAGCGAGGTTTCCAAATGTAACTTTGACGATCTCTTGCTTCGGGCAACTTGGTAGCTTTGCACCCTTTCTCCACAAACCGTAATCAACAAGGTTCTTGTCGTTTAGAATTTTCTCACAGATTCTACTTTCAGACAAAGGAAAGTTGACCACATTTACCTTGTCAATAACCTCATCAGGTACTTCAGGTCGAAAACTTGTAACCTGCAAAAAGAAAACAAGGTTAGCTCAAATTATACTAGTTTAAAAGGTAGAGTTAAAGAAAAAAGACTCTACCAAAAGAATTATACTCCCTATATTTAATAGGGAGATAGTCAAGATAAAAATACAGGGTCTTCTAGACACCTGTATTGAACTTATAATCTTCTACAAGATTATACTCTGACTTTGAGCGAGCTGTAAGACAGTAAAATCCTACTGACCTAGGAGAACCCTTTAGCTCGTACATATAGAAAATCTCTTTAGAGAAGGGTCCTTCGAAGATGAACTAGTGGTAAATGATCCTAAGAGAGGTCAGAATCCTCCAGCCATTTGGGGTTAATTATGTAGGTGCAAGCTCAAGCAAGTCAAGAGTTCGAATGAAGTATAGATGGAGAGATAGCATTCCGCTCGTCTTCAGGATCTGCTCGGTATATGCACAGCATGTATATGATGGAAAATTTAGTCGACAGAACCTCTTTGGCCTGTAAAAGTAAGCTTCCTTTAAACTGTATGAGCTGATAATCCTCTTCAGCTCGTCATTTGTGATTTCACTCTCGATCCTTCGAGTAGTGAACCTCGAGGCCTTAAGCGTCCTCAGCCTTGCCTATCTTTCTGTAAAAAGAATCTCTCCAGAACTTGAAAAAGCTTCTTCAGAGGCTTCTATGTGAGCTGAAGTCGCCTCATCCCCTTCAGTGTTTTCCTTCCCATAACCTGTGCCTAAGTTCTTAACCATTTTCTCAAGCTTTCGGTTTTTCTCCTTATATCCCTTGAAGAGTGTCTAAACAAAAGGGTCTGAGGATGACAAAAACAGTTCAATAACTACGTCTAGGCTTCCTCCCCACATTCATTCAATCTAAAAACCTAAAGACACCTGCTGAGAGGAAGTCGTGCTCATGTGAATTAGTGTCCTAATTAGAATCAACAAACTAAAGGGAGGAGGACCTAAAAATATCCGAGAAAAACACAAAAGAAGCAAGAACAAGAGATAAAAGAATGCTTACCAGAAACGACAAAGATGACCAAAGAAACGGCGACTTCGCATCGGACAAAGGTGGTTTCTTTTCCACCGAGTTTTAAGTACCCATTCTTCTACCTCTCTTTTCTTCTCTGGTTCAGAAAAGTTTCTCCTTACTCTCTCCTTGAAGTTCTTGAAAGATCGAAAAATGGAGGCTGAGAGATGAATTTGAAATTTATATATATAGAGAAATGAAAAGACATTTAATCTCAACCATTCAGAGTAAATCTGGTGGTACGTGAAGAAAGAGAATGTGGGTAAGTGTGATTTTAAAGTGGCTACGCGACTTCCAAAAACAGCGCATTGATTGCCTTCAAAAAATGCAAAGACAAGACAGACATGCTCGACATGCGTCTCAAGTCAGTTAGAAGATGACGTCATAAGAATTTTGAAAAACTGTCAAAGTTTTAGTTTCTAGTCGTTCTTATAAAATTGCTTGCTAGTATCAAGCAGACAACTGAAACTGAGGGACAAATGTTATACCTAAATCTTTCACCTCCTTCTGTAGTAGAAAGAGCTCGCTAGTCAGATATCCAAAATTGAGCTGATCCCAGACGAAGAAAATAGCTTGTGTGACCATTCAGGTCATTTTCTATCTTTCAGTTAAACAGCTCACACGGAGAAGTCCTATTCAGCTCGTACCAATCATTATTAAGAACAGTGCGATATTATGGAATACCATAGGTGTCAGATAACTCCAAAAACTGTTAACTTATTCGACCTATTCTCAATCACTATCACCCACTCTGTTACAAAATGTCGAGGAGATGACTCATCACCACTACAATGTTCTAAGAAAGCGGCTTATCACCTCCTATAAATACATCCCAAGACAATTAATGAGGGATTGGATTTTGATCTGAATACTAAACACTACATAGTTAGATTATTTATCTCTCTTCTCTTTGAGTTAGCCATTGTTTAGACTTTATAAATTCAGATTTACACTCTATAAAAGTTCCTCTCTCAATAAAATTATTGTAGTGGACTTTGGCCAATGAAATTATGGTTGTACAACTTTATATTTGGTGTCGTTTTTCAGTTTCAATTGTTGTTTAACTCTCCATCAACATTCCCGTTGTTATACCAATTTTTGGTATCAACACGCCCATTCAGCTTTCTTTTCTTGAAAGATCTTTTCAGCCATTTAAAGTTCTTGCATGAGATCAGTCAATGTATACTCCTTTCAATTCAACACATAGTCTAACTAGAACTGGTCAAATGTCTTTGTCAAAGAGTTCAAGATCATTTCGACCTTGATTTCCTCATCTATTTGAACTCCACAAATTTTAGTCTCATTAAGGGGATTTATCATCTTAATCATATGATCCTTCACTGATTGGCTAGGTTCCATTCTGAGATGCATGAGAGCCATAATTTTTTTCCTACGTGCTTGCTTGAACTTTTCAGCAAGCATTTCTTGCAAATTATTCATCATCTCACTTGTAGTCTCCATTCCTTGATATTGTTGGAGCAACGTCTCAAACAACAGTGCAAGGATAGAACATTTTGCTATCTCATTTGAATCTTGCCATTTCAAGTATGCAGTTGTTTCTGCGTCAGAAGATTCCTCATTTGGTAAGGGAGGGCATAGACTAGTTAATACCTAATTATGTTCGTCAGCTTGAAGCACAATTTCAATACAGTGTTTTGAGGCCTTATTATAATTTCCATTCATTTGGTTTTGATTGAGAATTATTGATAAAGGATTCATCGACATTGTTACTGGATAAAAGGTGCACAAGTAAATGTCACATATTGCTTTTGAATAAAATCTTACATAATGCATGAATGTAAATGTTGAAGTAGTTACCCATAAATACTATATTTTATTCAATAGTAATCTGACCCCGAATTTAAATAAGCTTCCTAAGTGAAAGACCTATCCAATTCTAGTTAAACTAGGACCTTGTTAGGCTAAAATATATAAACATAAAATAACCGCAAGTGCACGGATCATATACAAGTAATAAAGTGATAAGTATAGAGTTGTTGATCCTACGAGAAATTGGGTGTTAAATTATCGCTAAGTACCAGAATTATCGTAACCTAACTTTATCTAGGCAACCAAACTAAATAAATTTGTAATTGAATAAATACAAATATAAATATAAATATAAATATAAAATATGGAGACTTCTATACACAAATGTACTAGAGGATTAAATTCACCTAACTATCAACTATGCCTTTTGATCATCAATTGTATTCTAATAAATTATTCGTTTATAAGCTAAGAACCCAAAGATATTTCTACTCCCTCTCTCGACTGCCGAGTGAAATCATCCCTAATTCTGGGTTCCAATATCTCTATTATAAACCTAGAAATTAAGAATTCATTATGTTCAATAGTTCTTTGATTATGGCTTTAAAGGAATTATAGGTTCTCTCAAACTCTACAAAATCCTAGGTTATACTATTCTATGGTTGTTTCTAAAATTCCTTTTCTCAAGTGCCAAATTCTAGAAACCAAATCATCCAACTAGTAGCTAATTAGTTGAGAAGCACTAAGCATACAATAGCATAAAATAAATATAAGAACAATATCAAAGCACATATTGGAAATCAAGACAAAGAATTAAAGTTTAAGTTACACCATACACCAAGTATATAACAATTAATTCAATATAGGAGAATCCAATACTAATCTCAACAAGAATTTTATTATCTAAATATATTCATAAATCAAGCATAATAAAAAATTCAAATGAGACTAGGGTAAGAAAGAGGATGAGAAAAACTCTTTTGTGGAGGTAGAACTTCAAGCTTCAATCTCTTCAAGCCACTCTCTCAAGCATCCTCTCTAAGAATTTTAGCTCCAAGCTCATTCTTCTCTTGAAATTTTAAGGTCTCTTTGTTGTGTTTTCTCTCTAACTCTCAACACTTGCTATGGAGGCTTAAGGATGTATTAAAGGAGTTCCAAGATGACCTAGGCTGGGTGGAATATCAACCATTCGATTAGATTACATCAATGGTCCAGATTGACTCTAAAGCCTTGCTAAAAATGCGCTTCTGGATGCTATGTAGCGCCGCGGTGCTCCCTGGCAAAGGCCGCGGCACTCTAGCCTCTGGAACTCAGTTTTCCAGGTAGCACTGCGGCACCACTATTATAGCATCGCGGTGCTCTCGGCTCTGGAACTCAACACGACAGCTTTTCTTCCCGAGGGCGCCATTTCTTCATTTTAGCTCCATTTTGCCTGATTTTCATTGCATTGCGTTTGTATCGGACTCAACTTTCATCTCAAATGGTTGAAATATCCATATTCGTCACTAATTTATCTTGATTCTCATTTATGCACAAGATCTAGAAAAATAAAGCAAAAGCACATCAAAGCAACATAAAAGCTTGAGAACTTACAATTATTTGAGCTGAATGATATTTGATTTGTGAGTGAATTAATCACTCATTAAATACCCCCAAACTCGAATATTTGCTTCAAGCAAAACAAAACAAGAAAAAGAAAAGCAAAACATAAAATCTGAGTTTCATATCGAATCAAAAACCGTGCAAGTATCTCCGAAGCCACAAAATCAAGCTCAAAGGAAATGCAAACATTGAGATTATCTAGATTTTCAACTTCAAACATCAATTTAACTCCATTCAAGACTCTCAATTTGTAAGTGCACGCAAAATCAATATCACTTAATAAAATGAACTTTAGCTAGACTTGTGTGTTTCGAAAGACACTGAAAGATCTCTATATGATGCAATTTAGAACTACCATATACCCGTTTTTCATGTTGCTCTCCACAAATGTATGTTAGTGTGGTCTTTCATTAAGCTTGTAATGTTGGCTTGGGCAAAGGTAAGATAATTTTGGAAAAAATTTGAGGTTCAAATTACCCTTTAGCACATTAATCTAAGACCTTTATAGAGTTATTCCTTGGTACACCAAATAGCTCTTCTATACTTCTTGTCAACTAAATTTCTCTTCTATCAATATTCCACCAACTACTTATTGAATTTTTTTTTTTACTTTTTTTTATTCTTTTTTTTTTAAATGAAAGATAAGAAATAAGATAAAAAAAATGAAAATCAAAAACTTCTTCCCCAAACTCAAAATCAATATTGTCCTCAATGTTGAACAACAAAATAAAGGGTAAGGGCACAAAATTTTCACCAAATTTTTCCCTTCTCCTTTTTTTTTTTTTCATAACACCACCTTTCCTCCCAACATAAACATAGCACAAAATAGCTCTTTAAAGCAATCAACATGCTTAAGGATAAGGTTGGTGGTCATTATTTTAGTTTGGTAAAAAAAAATTGATAGAAAAAGAAAGATACAATAGGTTCAAAGTGGGTGTATAGGATGATAATATATCAAGGTTGGCTTAAAAGACTCAAACGGTCTAAAGATGGCCTAAATCATTTCTCTAATGACATCTAACATAGAATTTCGTCTCAAGCTTAACTCAAATAGGTTCTAGAATTCATGAGATGTCCATGCCTATCTAATACATACAAGTTTTCTCCAAAAGCTCAAAGAGTCAACTGATTATGATTATCGTGCTCAAATGTATAGAATCAAGAGTGAGGTTTAATTAATACGAGTCAAGCACACAAATAATTTCAATAAATTGCATTTCAAAAGACCTAAAAGACATTTAGTGACTAAACTCATCATTAATACCAAGTTATCTCATCTCAACAAA
This sequence comes from Trema orientale, assembly GCA_002914845.1. Classification (NCBI taxonomy): domain Eukaryota; kingdom Viridiplantae; phylum Streptophyta; class Magnoliopsida; order Rosales; family Cannabaceae; genus Trema; species Trema orientale. The sequence continues at coordinate 621,493 of JXTC01000078.1, read as the reverse complement.
ATTCACAACTTATTCAAATAAGCAAAAGAAAACAAAAGCGAATAAAAGATTTGCCAAAAGAAACTAATTCATAGGAAGAAAAGTCACAACTAATCAATACACAAGCAAAGCCATACCCAACAAATAATTGATTAATAAGTGTTTTTACCCCCAAACTCAAAATTGGCAATGTTCTCAAAATTTAAGTGTTCAATATAAGCACAAGGGAAAAGAATACGTACCAGGAAGACGAGATATTCTCGCCTCCTATTAAGGTTGGCTAATGTGGTGCTCCAAGCAACGTGGCTCTAACTTGAGTGGTGTGGGACTCCTCTCCATAAATTACATCCTTAGGCTTATTCATGCACATATTGGTGAAGCTTCTCAAATAGGGGCTTCCGCCTATAGTATGTGTCATATGGCACATAAAATGGGTCTTGTTTTTTAATGCCCTCAAGCTTGGCGATATATATAAGTGCTCAGCTCGTATGCTCAACTTGACTTGCCACCGGTACATGTATTTGGTAGGCCTAAATGAATGGTGCTAGCAGTGGTGGGAAAGGTTTTAGCCACGTAGGATCGTCATAGATATGATCTTTGATTAATGGTAGTGGCATGATGATTTGGATCTCAAAGGGTGAAGATTCACAAGTGTTGTCTTGTGATTCTTCCTCCTTGATCCACTTTTTATTCTCCTCCGCACTTGGGTGATCATCATCAAACAAACCCAAGATCCTTTTGCTTGTGCTCGGCTCCTCACAGTGGCTTTCATCATTATTTGTGACTTGAGTATGTATCATAGCAACCGTTCTTCTCATGGCTTCAAAGGAGTCATATAGAGACTCAATTTGTAAGTTAAGAATGGTCTCCCTTCTCTCCTATTCGACAGGGCAAAGTCTTGTCTCCTCCAAAAATTGTACAAAATGATACTCAAGGTCTGGAGAAGGCTCCGCTTGGTGATGTGGAGTATCACACCATGGCGTCGAAATGTTAGAATTATCTCCCAAACCGAGGTGGCTTGGTAGATAATTCAAACTTCGATAGTCAAATTCGGCCATATCTTCCAACAACCAATAAACTTCATCAATAGATAATTGGTAGATAGAGGTAGTACAATTACCTCTTTCCACCCATATTCTTGTTTCGGGCCAAAGATTGTTAAGGAAGTTTTGTATTTGATACTCCCAGACGAAACCATAATTTGGGCACGTCATGAGCAACTCTTTGTATCTCCACCATGCACAATAAAATAGCTCCGAGTCTCGTTGAACAAACCGTAAGAGGACTTGTTGATCTAACATCTCCAAGTATCTCGCAAAACAAATATTTAAAAATTAAAATTAAAAATAAAAATAAACGCCTAAATTAAAATCAAGTAACTTACTCCCGATATCAATAACAATCTAAAATACCAATTCTCTGGCAACGGTGCCAAAAACTTGTTACGCTAAAATGCATATATGTAAAATAACCGCAAATGCAAGGGTCGTATACAAGTAATAAAGTGATAAGTATAGAGTTATCGATCCCACGAGGAATTGGAAGTACCGGAATTATTGTAACCTAACTTTATCTAGATAACCAAACTAAATGAATTTATAATTGAATAAATACAATATAAATATAAAATATGGAGGCTTCTATATATAAATGTACTAGAGGATTGAATTCACCTAACTATCAACTATGTCTTTTGATCACTAATTATATTCTAATTAATTATTCCTAGTTTATAAGCCAAGAACCCAAAGATATTTCTACTCCCTCTCTCGAGTGCCGAGTGAAATCATTTCTAGTTCCCGGTTCCAATATCTCTATTCTAAACCTAGAAATTAAGAATTCATTATTCTAAAATTCCCTTTATCAAGTGCCAAATTCTAGAAACCAAATCATCCAACTAGTAGCTAATTAGTTGAGAAGCATTAAGTATGGAATAGCATAAATAAATTCAAGAATAATATCAAAGCACATATTGGAAATCAAGACAAAGAATTAAAGTTTAAGTTACATCATACCCCAAGTATATAAAAATTAATTCAATATAGGAGAATCCAATATTAATCTCACCAAGAATTTCATTATCCAAATATATTCATAAATTAAGCATAATACAAAATTCAAATGAGACTAGGGTGAGAAAGAGGATGAGAAAAACTCTTTTGTGGAGGTAGAACTTCAAGCTTCAATCTCTTCAAGCATCCTCTCCAAGAATTTTAGCTCCAAGCTCCTTCTCTTGAAATTTTGAGCTCTCTTTGTTGTGTTTTCTATCCAACTCTCGACACTTACTATGGAGGCTTAAGGTTGTATTTAAGGAATTCCAAGATGACCTAGGCCGGGTGGAATATCAATCATTCGATTAGATAGCATTAATGGTCCAGATTGGTTCTAAAGCCTCGCTAAAAATGCGCTTCCGGACGCTATGTAGCACCGCGGCGCTCCTTGGCAAGTGCCGCGGTACTCTAACCTTTGGAACTCAGTATTCCAGGCAGCGCCGCGGCCCTACTATTACAGCGCCGCGGCGCTCTCGGCTCTAGAACTCAGCACGACAGCTTTTCTTCCCGAGGGCGCCATTTCTTCGTTTTAGCTCTGTTTTGTCTGATTTTCATTGCGTTGCACTCCTATCGGACTCAACAATCATCTCAAATGTTGAAATATCCATATTTGTCACCAATTTATCTTGATTCTCATTTATTCACAAGATCTATAAAAACAAAGCAAAAGCACATCACACCAATATAAAAAACTTGAGAACTTATAATTATTTGAGCTGAATGATACTTGATTTATGAGTGAATTAATCACTCATCAGACCTTCCTAATTATTAATAACGATCAAAATATCTCATATTTAAATATTAGTAACTACAGTTTTATTTGGTTATTAGATCCTATTAATAAAACTCTAAGAATGAATATTAATATACCTAACTTGACTATATGACTATTGCTTAAACTCTAGTAAAGGTTTTCAATTTAATGTTACCTAAGGGTATTCACAAATGATAAGCTTCTAGAGTTTTATCCGAAGAAACCCAATTTCGAAAATAATTTCTATAGAGTCTCCTAAGGGTGTTCATATATAGAAACCTAACTAATGGATTTACAATGAAAATCGTAGGTCTTAATCAAGTAAGCCTTCTCCTACTCAATCTATTTTAATTAATATTAGAATTTATTATGAATTACCAAGTTATCTAAATCCAATTAGATACTCTAAATTATTATTAATATGCATGACATTATGATAATATCAGGGTGGCACTCCTTATCCTATATGGCATGTTCTCATAAATAGATTTGCAAGGATAATCACATATTAATTATAATAAATAAATAAAGCATTAAATGACATATCTTATAGCCATAGTTGCCCTGGAATTTTAAATTATAAAATTTGGAATCAAATTGATGATCTTGATCTTCAAATCTTCCAATTTCACAGTCACCATAATCTCCAATTATTTTCTTGCAAAATCTGTTAGTGATATATACAAATATTCAACACATACAAATTTGGAAAAATATTATATTTTCTGTTTAAAAAATATTTTTTTATTTAAAAAATAAATTTATATTAATTCAAAATTTAAAAACAATATCTTTTCATAAAAGATCAATTTGAATTAAAAGACCAAGATATCTATTGAATTTTAAATAATTAAAATATTTACCATCAATAAGATATTTAGAAAAATCTCTTAATTATTTCTAAGAAAATATCTAGTTGCCTGAAATTTGAAAATAGCCAATTTCCTTTTTCAAAATTAAATAACTATTAGATAATTCAAAATAGGAAATAATTATTTTGAAAACAAGTAACTATTTATCATTTTTCAAAAATATGGTTTATATATTTATTAAATAAAAGTAAAAAAATTTATTCTTTTTTAGTTGAGAGGGGTCAAAAGAGAGAAGGGGGAGCCGGCTAGTACCCCGAGGAGGCCAATATCTAAAATATTTAATAAATATCTACAAATAATAAATACTTTTTGAGGATAGCGCTGGTGTACTCTGTGCGCCACCCCGGGCCACCGCTAGGCCGCACCCCTCTCGCTGTTATGCTAATTTTTTTTTTGAAAACAAAAACTAAAAAAAATAGGAAAAAAAAAAGAAAAATCAAAATTCTCCTTCATCTTCTTCTTCCTCCATTGTTGGTATTTCAAACTTTTCCACCGTTATTGTTCTTCCAAGAAAATTACATAAACCTTCATTTACAATTTTCTAGAATAGAAAAAACACAAATCTTAGAAAAATATGGTGATAATAGACCATCCTCCTTGTTACAATCCCAACAAAAAAATTACACCATAAAATTCTATAACTATGTCCTACGTTCATAAAACCAATAAATTCATAAAACATCCATAACATTAAAAATTGATATCCATTCATCATCATAAGACAAAAATCAATTAATTATTCGTAGAAACCTAGAGTGCCAAACCCATCTAAAAATCATAAACATGCCTATATAAACTGAACAATCAAGAATAAGCCAAAGAGAAGGATTTGTAGTAAATAGACCATAATAAAAACTGTGGCTCTGGTACTAATTGTTAGTTATAAGTTACGAAAAAATATGACAAAATCAAAGATGAATAGAAGCATGGAAAATAAAATTTTTTTCCGGATTATAGTTTTTCATAAAAACTTTTTAGGATCTTAGTTATGATCAAAATACATACAATAGGATTTTACCTTAACGAATAAGTCTTCCTTCCTAAGCACCAAGCTTGAAACTGCAGAGGTATGTGGGTACCTCAATCTTGATCAACTCTAAGTGAGAATCCAAGAACTTCAATAGACTCCAATGGTGACTCCAAGAATTTCTTTGTCTCACTTTTTCTCTCAATTTTTTGTGACAGTGGCCAAACTAATATTTTCAACAACTGAACGTAACACACAAAAGATGTGGGATGAGCCTTTCATAGGGCAAAGGATGGGGGGAGACATAGTGGAAGCTATTAGATGTGAAGATAGTGCAAAATGGGAAAAATCTATGGGTGAAGAGATGAACTTTTTGTAGAAAAATCAAACCTTGGTACTGGTGGATAAACCCAGGAGACAAGATGCAAATGGATACAACAAGAAATATGAAATTAAAAAGGAAAATGTTTTCATATCTAAAACTAAAGATTTCATCTCTAATGGTCTTTAAAGATGGAAAAATTTTATCACCTACTTGTCTCTATTTCCACATAGCTAAAGATACATAGAGACGAATTTTTTGCTTCGTGTCTACATCTTTAGCTTCGTAGCTATAGCATACCACAAATCACAAAACTATCGTCACTCTTAAACCTTTCAAAGACGAAAGTTTAAAAAAAAATTACATCTCTTCTAAATGTTATTTATTAAACTACGTAAACTGTATTTGTTTGTTACCAAATTAATTTTAATTTAATAATTTCCTAATTACTGTTAGATTTATTATAAAGAGCGTTATTAACATTATTAAAATAAATATACAAATTTATACATTATTAGATAATTCTTTAACGTTATCTTCAAAAGTAACACATGTACCATCATTTTGTAAAAGTTGAGCACTTGGTGAAATCACCAGTTATGTGCTTAGAGTACCCGTTATACAAGATTCTTATTCTTCTTCTTTTGGTACCTATAATAACAACTAACAATTCAAATCATAGCTTTTGGTACCCACATAACTTTAAGGCCTTTAAGTGTTAATCTTTGAATCTTTCGTTACTCATTCTTGTTTGCAATCTTTTTTTAATATACTATAAATTGGTTTCCAAAAGTTGAACATTAGCAAGTATTCTAGCTTTCTAATAGTTGTAATCAATACCATTGAAAAAGGATGATACAATAATGAAAAACCCCTTATTTGTATAAAACAATATTTGGATTAGCCATCTAAGACAATTAAGTTAAAAATAAAATTTCATCACCATGTTCTGATACTAATTGTTGGCTCAAGATTCACTACCCAAATAGGAGATTGAATTGAGTTTTCAAATTATTTTGAAAACTTTTCAAGTACATACAAATATAGACCACAATTTGAAGGTTTTTATGTTATAATCAATCAAACATTTAAGCAAACAATTTGCAATAAAGTTAAGAGTATAGATAAAAGAGAATGCAAATAGTATTTTTACAAGATTCGATATATACAACAATTTGTCTACATCTCGACGCTAAATAATTTGTCTTTTGGGCATCCACTATAAAAACTAAGAATATAGAATTGATTGACCCTAATAAAAGCGGGATGAATTCTTCGTGAGATTGCTAAATGTCAATAATAGACTTCACTTCGGCTTAACCCATTCCCCAATAATATAAAGACCAATTTAAATTGAGCCATGAATATAATTAAGGGTTTGTGGTATCAAAGGTCACTAAATTTCTTATATAGTGACCATTTGATTCCGGAACTAAATAAATGTTTAGAAAAGTCCTTGAATTATTGAATTAGTAATAATAATGTCTTTTTGGTTAAAATTGAGGATTTTTAAAAAGAAATAAAGGGGATTCTTAATTTTAAAAACCTACCTACAAATCTGAAAAAAAAAATAGCAGACCTTTTTGTTTTTTGCTTTTTTTTTAACATGTCACACACATTTTTTTTTTGGTCCAATTTCTAATAGTGTTAACTTTTTTTAGACAAAAAAAAAAAAAAAGATGTTATTGCCAATAATTGGTTAATCGGAAACTTTTATGATATTTATATGGTTCACAAACCAAACGGTCACTAATTGAAAAATGAATAATGATAAGTGTCCTTAAATTTTGTACTAAATGTTTAATACCAACACATGTGATATGTGAATTGATATTATTTAATTGGTGAATATGATTAATTATTTATGGTAAGTTCTAATACATTAATTAAATAATGACGCTCACATACACTTGCTGGTATTAAAAATTTGGTAACAATCTTAGCATCGTCCTGGAAAAATACGGAGGAGAAATTAGGTTAAATATGCATCATAACACTCCTATTTTGGCCATATGCTTCCCTCAATAAAACTCTGAAAAGTATGCATATACCCACCTGAAATGTCACTTCTGCTCTTAATAATTAGTTTACGGTGTATATGCCGCTCTTCGCCTCTTTAACCTAGCTGTAGCTACTCATTCCTCCCTCTATATCCTCACAATCTTTCCTGTAATCTCATGGTTGAAGTTATCACACTGTCTAAGCAGCTGAAATTGTAAGAGCAGAAAAGGTATAACTTGAAAAAATAGAAAAAAGACTTGGCGGTAAGACGGAGGACAGAAATCCGTGAAATGGGTATGTAATTTATATGTTCAAATGTTATGGGTACTGTTTGAAATGGTTTTTACCTGAATTTCGATATGTTACGACCATAATTTATACATTAAAAGTTATTTTCTTGGATTATCTGCAAAAGTCTGGAAAAAAAAAAAACGTCTGCCTCACGATAAGCATCGAAATTTCGATTATATTTCGATCATATTTCGACTATATTTCGATTCTAGTCGAATTTTCGACTATACTTCGATGATAGTCGAATTTTTGACCTTATTTCGATGACATTTTTCGACTGTTTTTCCAATGACTTTCGATTATTTTTTCGATCAATTTCGATGTATTCAGGAGAAGCATCGAAATTTCGATTTTATTTCGATCATATTTCGATGACGTCAGATATGTAAGAATTTGTTCGACTATATTTCGACCCACTTTCGATGACGTTTTCGATTACCTTTTTCGATGACTATTTCGATTATTTTTCGATAAATTTCGATGTAATTCAACCAATTTTCGATGGCTAGAAAATTTAGATTGTTCCTTTTATATTTTATGATATTTTCTATTGAATTTAATTTCTTTTTGTTGTTTCATCTATAGAGTCACGTTTCAACATCATAGTCTTGTACAACGGTGAATGGATGTTTTCGTCAGAGAAAATATTATGGTCTTATATTGCTAAAGAAAGTAAGGCCATGGGTATATGGAAGGGTATAACTTTTGTGACCCTTGTAGATAAGCTGTATGAGGTGATTGGAGTTAATAAAAATCGTTTTGATTTAGAACTTAAGGTTGTTTATAAATGTGGTGGTGTAGATGGAATCCCTATTCCTCCGACCAAGATTACTACTGATAGTGACTTAGAACTTTGGCTTGAGGAGATGTCTTACTCTATTAAGAATCGTACTCCTTTATGTGTGTCCATTTTACCGAAGTTTAGAGCTGTGGGTGAGGGTTGCAGTCAAAATACTTCATTTGTGCCTGAAACAGGTGCAGAGAAAATAGAAGCGCAAGAAGTAGATCCAACTCTACCTGCCGCGGCAGCGTGTCCTCCAGAAATTTGTCCACCAATAAGGAACGATAGTGACAACTACTATGATTGGGGTTTTGGTGCCGAGAACATGCGTCCAGAAGAGTTAAAGGAATGCTTTGGTGAAGTACCCAAGACTCCAGGGACAACACCAGGGACTTCAAGTAGTCGAGTGCGTAGAGTAAGAATAG
>JXTC01000078.1:515355-608368 GCA_002914845.1 Trema orientale | reverse complement strand
GAGCATATCCATCAGAATCTTGGTGCTTGACTCTTGTGCCATTAAGAGCCCATCTACCAAGTAGCACAACCCCAATTTCCAAACGTCCTCCTTCTTCTCACAATTTACAAATGCAGCTTCTAATTCACCAGATCTTACATTAGCTTCATTATTCAGGTATGTCTCCCTGAGTCGCATGCTAGTAGTCATAGATTTGTACTTTACATCGTCCGGTTCTTTGCCAAAGTTTAACACCGTTATCAACGCAAACTCACCAACCCCGAATCTCAAGTTGCTGTCCTCAATGAAAAACTGCATCTCCCCCGGGTTTCTGGATTTTACCTTCCTCAACAGTAGTTGGTGTATAAGGACTCCTGACGCTTGCATTGGAGGAGCAAGAAAAAACTGCTTAAACGGGCATTGGTTTGCCCTCTCTAACAAATCATACTTCTCAAATCTCCCCTTAATCTTCGACATCACCGTTGTTCCTTTTATAGTGACCCTTCCAGGAAAGTGTTCCTCAAAAGGTACCAGGAGCTTTGACTTTTGGTTCTGCATTAGTGGAAAAAATTGATTTTAGACAAAATTTTTACAAATTTAACATATATCAAAAGCATCGAAATTACGTCGAAATATTGTCGAACTTCATCGAAATAGGTCGAAATTCATCGAAACAGGTCGAAACATGATCGAAATTTCCATAGTCCTCATTTTGACAACATTTCGATGGTCATCGAAAAATCATACAGAAACTCTAAACTAGCCAGGAGGTCGAAATTTTCCATCGAAAATAATCGAAACAGGTCGAAATTAATCGAAACAGGTCGAAAAATGATCGAAATTTCGATAGTCCTCATTTCGACAACATTTCGATGGTCATCGAAAATTTCTACAGAAACTCTAAACTAGCCAGGAGGTCGAAATTATCCATCGAAAATCATCGAAAACCATGTCACGTCGAAATATAATCGAAAAGTAGTCGAAACCTGTCGAAAAAATATTAACCACTATCTACTACAAAAAGGACATCGAAATGTCATCAAAAAATAGTCGAAATATCATGGAAACTTCGTCCCAGGCAATCGAAAAACCATCGAAATATCATCGAAAGTACGTCCAATTTCAGGCATTTTTCCGTGACCATTTTCAGCCATACTCTTCGAAATATAATTGAACTTTTAACGAAATATGTCGAAATGTAATCGAAATGATATCGAAATGAACTCGAAAATTACGTCATACAAAAGCCCTGAATTCAAAAACCCTCAAATCATATTTTGCTTACCTTCTTTTCGGGACTCATTTTTCTCAACAGTGAGAAATAGGCACGACGGGTTTTCGCCTTCCTCGCTTTACGGCACGACGGGTTCTTGGCTCTTCAGACGACGAGCGACGACGGGTCTTCACACGGCAGCAGTGACAGCGATTGGGCAGAGAGAGAAATGAGAAGAGTTTCGGAGGGAAGTATGACTGACGAAAGTGAGGCATATTTTCTCTTAGGTATTAGTAAGAGTATTTTCGTCCGCGCACATATTTTTCAAATATTTTTTAACTCGAGCATATGGGCCAAAATAGGGGTATTATGATGCATATTTAGCCTAATTTCTCATACGGGCTCGTTAGTGCCACAATTAAGCCAAAATAGACAAGTTAGGGTTGTGTCTGCCAAAAACCCAGAAATCAGAGAATTTGTCTGGTAATCCCAAAAGCCCCGACGTAGCGTCTACTTGGACGAGTCGATGGAGTCTCTGCTAGCAAACTACGCCTCTTCCGAAGAAGAAGAGGAAGATCAGCCACCGCCACCGCCACCGCCACCGCCAAAACGCACAGCTCTGTCTCTGCCCAAATCATCTTCCTCTTTCCCCAAAAACCCTGAAAAAGAAGCAGACGACCTAGATTTCTTGGAAACCGCCTCTGAATCCGGCGGGACTGTCCCGAAGGCGTCGTCTATCTTCTCGACTCTCCCCACAACCAAAAGGGTCGTCCAATTCAGGCCTCCGGTTATCCCCCTTCCGGTAAATTCGAGGGAAATTGACGACGACGATGAGGAGAAGGAGAAGGAGAAGGAAAGGGAAAGAAAGCGAAGAAGAGAGTCCGAATCTTCGTCGCAAACCTCTTCGGCCAAGTTCTTCTTGTCGACTTTGCCGGCCGCCAAGAACTCCGCGACCTTGGGGGCCCTTCCGTCTTCCGGTTCGGGCCGAAGAGCGGTTGTCGAAACCGAGCTCTCCGCATCGAATTCGGGTGCTTCTGGGGCGGAGAAGGATTCGGTTGTCGATACGAGCGGTGGGAATGATGGGAATTTGGATAATTCGGTGAGTTCCCAATCGGGTTTTGATCAAAATGCTGGAAATAATGCCAATTATTATAGTTATGAGAATTACGAATTGGGTGCTGATCAAAATGCAGGGAACTATGGTTACTATGAGAATTACAATCCGGGTTTCGATCAAAGTGGCAGTGTTGGCGAAACCGGATTGGGAACTAGTAGTGGGGATGGTTCAAGTTATGGGAATTCTGATGGTTATGGGAGTTATGGTGATTATGGGCAATATGGGAACAACTGGGTTGATGAGTCTGTTGCTGCGGTGCCGGAGAATTCAGGTGTGAGTCATAGCGGTTTTAAAGTGAGTGGAAAGAGAGGAAGGAATGAGGTTCCTACGGAAATAATCGAGGTGAAGCAAGACGAGTTGATTAAGAATCGGCCGAGGGAGGACCAGGTCAAGCTAACTGGAATAGCTTTTGGACCTTCTTACCAGGTACTAAATTCATTGTTTCTTAGTCTCTGTCTGCCATTTTATTTTGTTCTATAATTTGTGGCAGTAGATTTTAGCGTATGAATTAGTAGTAATGCTCTAAAATTTGGACTGGTTAGCAGCAGCATGTACTTTGTGCTATTGTAGAACTTGGACTTGAATTAAACCGAACTAAAATCACTTTGAAACAATAACCAATGACCATACCGGATTCCAAAGAAAAACAATTAATTCGTAGTACTATTCACTTCAGCAAACCTGGAATCTTTATCAACAGCCTTGTTTTCCGATGCGGGAAAATAAATTTTGTCCAGCAGTTTCCCGGTGCAAGGAAAACATGAACATTTCCGTATTAGATTTAGTAACTTTAGCTCCCTATTGACCATTTGGAGGAGGACTTGGGGCAGATTTCAAGAATGTAGATTTGGGATATTTGATCACTAAGCTTCTTTGACTGAACTTGTTGCCTCCTGAATCCAAAAATGATATTTTCTCAGTTATCTTGGTTGTCTATTCTGAAATGTTCGGAATTTATTTAGTGGGTGTCACTCATATGGTTGTACTCTCTATAGAGCAATTGTTATGATAGTCATCTTTCACAGTTGAAACGTTTCATTGGTTTCCTGCTACCCTCCCCTCATTTTTTAGAGAGGATTCTATCATTTATGATCAAGGAATCCTCTGCAAGAATTGTGGGATGATAAGGTTTGGACACAACAGGACCCTTGAATTATTGATTCTTTCTAGAAGGTGAAGCAGGTAGTGTTGGTTCACTAGATTGATTCTTGAGTTACAATAATAGGAAACCTAGACATAGAAGAAGTTAGTGAGTATAGATGGATATTGAGCCTTCCTTAAATGTGTTATAAAGTCCTGGAAGAACTCTTATTGACCGAGGTCAATTTATTACTAATACATCTGAGGGTTATTTCTTTGGTTATTACCTTTTTGAATAGATGCAATTTGTTCTTGTTAGAAATTATTTAAAATATTTCTTTGTACAAAATAAAAAATTGAAGAGAACGAGGGCTCTTTGACTGAGAATAAAATTAAGACCTAGAAATAGAGATGAGATTTGATGGAGCCTTTCCTAGAGGATGTGTGATTGCAGAAGTCAGGAAGAGTTGGTGGGTCATGTATCTTTTCCAATCATTGGCAGGGATTCTATTGAAAATTTGTTCTTTGGAGCGTCTGAAGTTCTGGTGTTAAACTGTTCATACTTTTCTATAGTTTTTTTTTTTTTTTTTCTTTCGCTTTCAGTATGCACGCTTTTCAGGTCTAATGAGTCTATATCTTTTCTGGCCTGTCTTCATTCTAGGTTTAAAGGGAACCAACCATCTTCTGCATCTCTTTGAAAGAAAGCATTGTAAACAACCGATTTTTTTTTTTTATAATTTTCCTGTCCCAATAAGTAAAACAATTGTCTTTGATTTTAGAACTGTTGGAACTTGTACCCCAGTTTTCTCTTTTATGATATATGAACTATGTCAGCAAGTCTTAAACAGATGATTAAGTTATAAGAAGGGGATAATTTTGTAGATTAGAAATCCTAATTTGATAACATAAGACAAATATTTGTATAATTCTTTGTGAGTTGATTATGCGATTGACTCGGTTTTGTACCCCCTGTACTGCATGGTTTCTTTCATCTAGAATTCTGAATCACTCCCTTGTCTCCAAGTTATTGAACTTTAACATACATTTGATGTGTCTGGCATAGTGAATGAACTTCTAAATCTTTCAGCTTCCAGTCTACATCTCACATGATTTTCAGTTCAGTACTTAACTTTGTTATGTTTTCAGCCGGTTTCAACGAAGGGGAAGCCTTCAAAGCTGCATAAGAGGAAGCATCAGATTGGTTCATTATATTTTGATATGAAGCAGAAAGAGATGGAACTATCAGAGCGGCGTGCTAAAGGGTTCCTCACGAAAGCTGAAACGCAAGCCAAGTATGGTTGGTGACTCTTGTGATAATGTTGTATCTTAGAAAAAAAGAATCTGCTTCTGATTTTCATCAGTTCCTTCTCGATGCTACTTTGTGAGAGACTTTCCCATTTGTATCTTAATTTGTTCTTGGCAAGTTCGATATGCCGGCTAAACTTGTCCATTACCATGATGTTTCAATTAGACTTGATACAAATCTCAAGCAAAATGAAAGGCGAACTTTTTGTCTTTATTGAACGTGGTATTTGAAAAAATAAAATGAAAAATAAAATAGAAAATTGGCAGATTAGGCCTTAAATTGATATCATAGCAATTAAAGTGTAAACCAGTAGTGGGGCTTATGGAAATATGATCAAATTTTAGATCTAATTTCAGTAAATGTCCATTTGTCAAATGTTATAACAAAATGTCCGGTATATATGCATATATACCAAGTGTAAAGTTTTATATACTAAGTATAAAAAATTATATACCCAGTTTATTTCAGTACTGTAACTAAATTTGGTAGATATGTGTATCTATTAATATAAAAATATATATACATGAACATTTAGCTATAAAATTTTAAAAGTGGACATCTACTTAATCAAATTTAAAATTTTGGTCATTCACCTAAATTTCTCTTAAAGGAATAATTCCCCCTCCCTTCCCCCACAACCATTTTAAAGACTTCCATATAAGATCAAGCTCAAAATTTTCAATGGTTACTTTGTGTATGACGAACGTTTCAAGAAAATAAAATCAATGGTTACTGTGTGTGTGACAACACAGAGTTCCGTGGTGGCCTCCCAGAGCTGCAAGGGCTGCAGGAGATACACAGCCCCACACGGCCAGAGCGAGAAAGAGGGTGGAGAAGAAATTTCCCCTCTTTTTCACTGTTGCCCCTTGAAAGGTAACGTGTGCAGTCCATGTGACTTTTTACGTCCAAAAACTAGACGACGTAAGAGTTGGACTTAAATTACTATTAGATTAGTCAATTCAATAACCTAAAAAGGAAGGGGGGGAAAAAATCTAATCAAATCAAATCAAAGACAACATTTGCGGCAACAGGATAAACGAACAATGGTGTTAACGAAGGTGAAAATATCCAAGGCTGTTAAAAAGCTCTACGTGCCTCAACCCCAAAGTGGATGTGAATGAGTGCAATCGTTTCTTTGCCCACTTTCATAACCGGGTAAAAAGAGGAAATTATGTACAATCCACTTCCCAGTTTTTTACATCGCCTAAAAGCTGAGAAAAATGTGTTCGTAAGATCAACATGAGTCATGACATCTACAAAAGAGAACAAAACTAGTTATAATGTACACCCAAACTATAAGTTCTGCGCCGTCTCCTATCACAACTTATGCATGTACAACCAAAGGCGCAACACAAGTAGCGACTACCAATCCTTGAGCAGCTCACTAGCAACATCCTTGTAGCTAACTTTCTTCTTTTTAGGAGCTGATGGCTCTGCCGCATTGACGTCCATTGGTGGCTTCTCATCTTCAATCCTTGTATTTGCAGTGTCAGTTTTCTGCTTTCCAAGGCTTGGAATCATGTCCAACAACATGGCATGAACTGGATCAGTCATAACTTCCAGCTTGTCCTGTTTATTCTTCTCCCAACTGTACTTTTCCGTCATTTGAATTTCAGGAAGTTTGTTGAACCACTCTTCATGCCTACTATTTTCTTCACCTTCTTGCTTAATCTCATTGTGTCTTACCGATGACTTTAAATCTTCTACTGTCTCCATTTTATCCATCTGCTCATGTTCTTCATCCATTTGTTTGACCTCTTCCTTGGTCGTGTTTTCTTCATGAAAAACAGTATCATCTGATTCATTGCCAGATATTTTAGCAGGCCTCTTTCCAGTGTGTGCCCGTGCTCTTCGAGCTAGGTTGGCCCCTGATTTTGCTTTGTTGATATGTGATATTTCCTTATCTATCCTTCCACGATTTTCCTCCATTTGTTTCTTCTCTTCTTTAAATATGTTTTCTTCATGACAAGCACTATCATCTGATTCATTGCCAGATATTTTAGCAGGCTTATTTCCAATACGAGGCCGTGTTCTTCGAACTTGATTATCCCCTGCTTTTCTTTTGTTTACGCTTTTCCCAGCAGGTCTTCCTCGTTTTCTCTTGGGACTAGGCTCTAGTGTCACCACGACTCTAGGTTTTTCTGGAGCATCAGCGCCTCTCCTATCATTTCCTTCTTTATTGGGTGAGGATGAAAAGTTCTGGTTCTCCGCACAGTTCAGATTAGAAGAGCCATCAGAATTCATGTCATATTTGCTGAAGAAAAAAGCCAAAAGTACAAAACAATCGCGTTAGTCAAGAATTAGAATGATACAAAACTACAATTTAAAAGGTTTCCAAATTTAAAGTCCAGAAACACCCTCATATGGCCAATCCAAAGGGCGGAACCCATCACCATCCTCATCCCACCCAACTCCCGACACTAAAAGGCCAATCAGTACCCCAAGGGATCAACCACTCCATCTTACCTGGAAATAAAGGACCATTCTAGGACACAAGACCGCAATCAAGTAAGCTCACCTCACCCCTACTAAACAAGGGTCTAGAATACTCCACTTAGCCAAGTTCAATGTTTTTTTTCTTTTTTTTTTTTTTTTGATAAGAAAGCCAAGTTCAATGTTTGACTGTGAAGGGAAGATCATGGGCTCATATTACTGTATCAATGCTCTCTTTTCTTGTCCAATTTGGAAAAGATTTTCAAGCATAGGCCATCAATCAACTTTGGCCCCCAACTTGGGGCATCTGTTGTAAATTATTCACACAAAGACAGGGCTACATATATAAATACGTAGAAGAAGGTTGCCTTGTGCAAAATGCTGAACATATTTACTATATTTGGAATGTATTTTAACTCACCAATCTTCGTCGTTCAACTGTTCCAACATCGGCTTTAAGCTATATGTTTCTTCTGGCAATTTTTGTTCCCTTGTGACACAGTCTTCCAACCATTGAGATTCAACAATATGTAATCTTCCTTTCCAGAGAAGACGTTTTTCCATCACATTGAAACTGTTCATAGAGGAAGCATAGAAAAACAAGACCATCGTGAAACCACACATAAAATTTATTTTAGCTAGGAAAAGAATGACACCTTCAACATTTTGTAGGATTTTTCCCCCCTCACGTTCTCAATCAAGGCAGGCTGCCCATGCTACAAAAGCAGTGTACCATTCTCTTTGGACTGGTCAGTGGATGATTAATTAGGTTCTGTTCCCCATCGGTTTTTCTCTACAGGTGCAGTTAGTACTATTTGTCTATGCTAGCACACGGCACATTTTTGTGATAGCAAGGAAACCTAAGTGCTTGCAACTACACATTGCTAAAGTTAAACCACATTCCATCGGTGATGGCTATACGATTTACTCAAAAGGACAAAAAAAATCAATGAACTGAGTAATAAATTGACACAGCCGAATGGTCATATCAACAAAACTTGTAGCTCACATATTTTCTACTAGAAACAATGAAAGTTTAACCAAATGACATGGTAAATGATTAGAGAGCCATTAAAAGTCAGCCATGATAAGACCATTATAATATTTTATATATATACATACACACACACACACACACTTATTTATGTATGTCTATATGCACAGTTGGATCTGGTCAAGCATAATAAATCGCAATAAATGACATATTACCTTTTCAATACATTTTCAATGTCCAGTGTAACTCCTGGAACCGATAAGACTACCAAATGCGTAGCCTGAGCAAGACTGTCACTGACTCTGCCACCGTTCATGTGAACTTCAACCTTTAACCTCCGTAGTGTCAGGCCTAACAAGACTTCCCAATCCGGTTTCCTTTATGAGAAAGTTCACCAGAACAAAAACTGAGTTGATAAAAAAGAAAAGCTTAAAATAAAATCAATTTATTCTAAGAAGTCTTAAAACAATCAGGAAATCTTACAAAGACTGTAGTGAGGCATGAAAGTAAATGAAGCAGCCACAAAAGCTGGACCACTTGGATGGACAGTACTTTTTCTCGCAGTGGTCAAGAGTTTTCATAGCTTGTACTCCATTCACATTGCTTAAGAGCTGGAAAATGAAACATAGACAAAATTTTGTTTGTGAAATGCCTCTTAATGTATTTCCGATTGCATCTTTACTAACTCAATAGATACTGCTACAAATTAGAAGGCTACTTTTTTTCTTTTTCGTATTCTTAATTGATTACCATAGATGGCATGGCAATTCTGAACACCAGTTAAGGGTACCCTTTTTTTTCATATTTAAAAATAATTACTGTAGATGGCATGGCATTCTAAACACTAATTATACAAATATGACGAGAAAAACCTTGTACCACGTGAAATACCTGTTTCATATCAGCAAGGTCTAGATCCCAGTAGTATGTGTCAGAAAATTCGTCAATTTCTTCTTGTAACTTCTTCTTTGAAAAATCAGATAGGAAGAGATAACACCTTCAAAAGAAGTAACTTAAAACATCTTACAATAACAAATAATAAACTGAAAATAAATAGCTATCAACACATTGAACATGTTTGAAAGGTGGCATATGCTTCAAAATGGCTAGATAAGCAACATAGTAGATAGATCACTAACTTTGGCTGTAGAGAAATAAGCTTCTTTTGGGAACAGCAATCCAATACCCAGGAGTAATGAACAATATCTCCATGAAGTTTAGCTGCCTGATATTTAATTCCTGCCAAAATTTCTTTTTAAATCCAGCCACCAAAAGCTGTATATTTGCAGTATGTGTACACTACGTTGTGTGTGTGTGTGTGTGTGTGTGAGAGAGAGAGAGAGAGAGAGAGAGAGACCCCTGCTTTCAGCTCCAACGCAATGAGTTACTGAATTGTTCAGATTCATGGAGAAAGTTCCCCCATTCTCAGCAATCATTTTGTGCAAGGAGTCCAGCGAATGAGTTGGAGGTACATTAACAAAGTCTGAACTTGTCAAGGACACTATGACATACTAGGATAAACAGGATTCAAAACCAGTACGGTAACAAGTACCATCTTCATAACAGAAGCATATATAAAGGCCAATTGTACAACTGACCAGCATGTTCTCAATACGTGCAATTGTAAACATACTTAAAGTTTCCTGCCTTTTCCTATCATTAACCCTTCCACTCCATTCAACCCTCCCCTTCTGCACTCTCCCAAAACAAACAAACAAATAAAGGGAATTATACAGAGCACGAGACTGACACACTACCAATAGTTCAGATAAATAAAAATGGTAAAATTTTGCCTGTTTCAACATTTTTACGTGCAATTCCCTAAAGAAAACTACGTATCTACGATCCTAACATCAATTCTTAAACATACGGGAGGTTTTAAGTATTTACCAATACTGATAGTCTGATTAATTATTATTTTCTTCCCAAAACTAAACCTTAAAACTGTAAGCAGTCGGACATTCACCCCATTCCAGAGACTAGTATGTATAAAGACATAAGATGCAGGATACAGAACAAAAACTGTCAATAAAAAGATATCAATCAGGTATACAAACAAATTCTGGCAGGATACAGAACATCATGCCTGAAAAAATTAAGGAGTCCTCCTTGACACCAGAAATATCTGTACGAACCAAGTGTGAAGGAACAACAGACAGATTCCTTTTCTCTTTCCTTGTAGTAGACCTCATGCCTTTTTGTTTACTCTGTTGCACTCCGCCAGAATCTGTGCCCCTATGTGTGGTACCATTGCTAGTCTGTACTAGCTCTATAAATGCTGCAATTAAAATGGCATAAGAAAGAATACCAAGAAAGAGGGAATATATTTGTAATAAGATGAACATCTCGTGACATGCTATATCATACTGCAATTTATAACCTTAACTTATAAAAAATCAAAGATGAAAATTCAAGTTGAAATAAAAAATCTGGACACTGCCACAAGCTAAACTAAAAGCCAAAAGAAGCAAAGTGTGGGAAATCAGCTTTTGATAATATTATTGATAGAGAATAAGGCCTTTAAATAGGCACTGTACAGATACAAACAAATCTGGTAATGAATACCAAATATTCTGGAGTAATTACAGATATTCTAGGGTAAATCAATTATACTAAAACTAAATAATCTAATTTTAGTAACTCTTCAATTATACAGTTTGTTTCCCTATTGGAAAGATTTCAAGTAAATGCTACAATATTTTTTACACCCTCCCTCAAGCTGGTGCATAGAGATTCCACATGCTCAGCTTGCAAACTAACTCATTGAAACTTTCTGTTGATAGCCCTTTGGTCAGTAAGTCAGCCTGTTGTTGTTTGCTAGGAATATATACAACACATAGTTCCTTTCCATCAATTTTTTCTTTAATAAAGTGTCTGTCCACTTCAACATGCTTAGTTCTGTCATGATGGATTGGATTGTGTGCTATGTTGATTGCTAACTTGCTGTCGCTGTACAACATTCAAGGTTCGGTCCTTTGAAGTTTTAATTCTTCAAGTATGCGTTTGATCCAAATTAATTCGCATACTCCTTGAGCAAGAGCTCTGAGTTCTGCTTCGGCACTACTTCGGGCTACCACCGGTTGCTTCTTACTCCTCCAAGTAACTAAGTTCCCCCATACTTTAGTACAATATCCAGTTGTTGATCTTCTATCTTCAACTGATCCTACCCAATCTGCATCTGTAAAGGCCTCAACACCTCTTTTCTCGTTCTTTTTGAATAGCAATCCATTTCCTGGTGTCTTCTTTAGGTAGCGTAAAATTCTGTACACAACATCCAAGTGTTCTTCAGATGGATTGTGCATGTATTGGCTAACCAAGCTCACGGCAAATGCAATATCGGGCCTTGTGTGAGATAAGTAGATCAGTTTTCCCACTAACTGCTGGTACATTCCCTTGTCAACTGGCTTCTCTTTTGTTGGTTTATACTTGCCTTTTGGTTCAACAGATGTTGCCACAGGTTTACAACCACTCATTCCTGTTTCCTTGAGTAGATCTAGGACATATTTCTTTTGGGACACAGCAATTCCTTGCTTTGTTCTTGCAACCTCCATTCCTAGGAAATACTTCATTGGGCCAAGATTTTTTACCTCAAATTCTTTGGCTAGTAAGCTTTTAAGTTTTTCTTGCTCTCCATAATCATCACCTGTTAGTATCATGTCATCAGCATAGACAATGAGGATAGTTACCTTACCCTCTTGTGAATGTTTGAAGAACAAGGTGTGATCCGATTGAACCTGTTTGTACCCATACTGTTTTACCACCCGATTAAATCTTTCGAACCATGGCCGTGGAGACTGTTTTAATCCGTAGAGAGATTTTTTCAGGTGACAGACATTCTCTTTTCCATATCTTTCTTCGAACCCTGGAGGAATTCTCATGAAAACTTCTTCTTCCAAGTGCCCATTAAGGAAGGCATTCTTGATGTCTAGTTGTTGTAGGGGCCAATCGAGATTAGTGGCAACTGATAGCAGAACCCTGATTGTGTTTAACTTGGCAACGGGTGCAAATGTCTCATTGTAGTCCACTCCATATATTTGAGTGAATCCTTTTGCAACTAGTCTCGCTTTGAATCAGTCTATCGTTCCATCAGCCTTATGTTTAACCGTAAATACCCACTTACATCCCACTACATGTTTATCTCTAGGTCGATTGACTATTGTCCACGTCGTGTTGGTTTCTAGTGCCCCAATTTCCTCATAGACTGCTTTCTTCCATTTTTTCTGTGAGAGAGCTTCGGTTATATCCTTAGGAACTACCACTTGCTCGACTTCTGCTAGGAAAGCTTTATATTTCGGAGTTAGTCTACTATAACAGACATATTTGGATATTGGATGTAGAGTACAACTTCGGACTCCCTTCCTCTTGGCAATAGGCAAGTCAGACTCGGGTTCCACCATACTAGAAGGCTCAATATTAGGAATATCATCAGGCAAGATAGGATTGAAAGAGGAATCATTTACATTAGGAAAAGTCTGTGAGTTGGACTCATGAGATGCTGGAGCAGTAGTTGACTGTATTACCTTATGGTTCTTTGGTCGCTGAGAGTAAACTAAAAATTCTTTAGTTTTGGGCTGAGATTGTTGCTCAAAGTTTCCTAAGTCAGACTGAGGAGGAGATGAGGTATTGATATGGATAGTTTGATCAATTTCTGGGATAGCCTTTGGTAGGCAAGTATCCCAACTAGAAACTTCACTCACCATCCCTCCCTGAAGTGAAATGTTGGAATAAAAAGGTTGCTCTTCATTGAATGTGACGTCTAATGAGACATACATACGTCGAGTAGAAGGATTATAGCATTTGTACCCCTTTTTGGTAGAAGAGTAGCCCAAAAAAACACATCTAAGAGCACGGGAATCAAATTTAGATCGGTTTGGACCTAGAATATGGACATAAGAAGTATGTACTTCGTTTTTAATGGAAGATTAGAAATAAGATGCGTATACGGATATGCTTGAAGAAGTATAGAGAGTGGAGTATGATATTTTAACACTCGAGAGGGCATACGATTGATAAGGTAGACAGCGGTAAGAATTGCCTCACCCCAAAAATGCTTAGAGACAGATGTGGTAAACATTAGGGCTCTAGCAACTTCCAATAGGTGTCTATTTTTTCGTTCGGCAATCCTATTTTGTTGGGGTGTGCCTGCACATGAACTCTTATGAATGATGCCATTGGATAGAAGATAATCACCTAAGATGGAATTAAAATATTCAGTGCCATTATCTGTGTGCAATACTTGAAGATTAGCGTTGAACTGATTTTTTATCATAGAATGGAAGTTTTGGAATGTTATGGCTGCATCAGATTTCTGTTTTAGAAGAAAAACCCAGCTAATGCGTGTGTGATCATCAATGAAAGTGATAAACTATCTTGTATTTGTGGTGTTGATTATTCTAGATGGTCCCCATATATCACTATGAATAAGAGTAAAGGGCTGAGTTGATTTGTAAGGTACAGAACGAAAAATAGCACGTGCATGTTTAGCAAGCTGACAAATTTCACATTTAAATAAGCTCAAGTGTTTATTTCGAAACAACTTAGGAAATAGATATTTTAGATAGGAAAAACTAGGGTGGCCTAGCCTATAATGCCACCGCATAATATCATCATTACGAGAAACAAGACAACTAGAAACAAAAGCTTTATTCACTTGAGCAGGAGGAAACGGATCAATGTAATACAGTCCACTACATGCCTTCGCACTCCCAATCGTCTTCCCCGAGGACATATCCTGAAAGGTACAACAAAGTGGTGAGAAAACAGCAAAACATTGCTGATCCTGAGTTAGTTTACTGACAGAGAGCAGATTACATGATAGATTCGGGACATGAAGGACATCATAAAGACTAATAGAAGAGGATAGAAGAGGATAAATATATAGACCCTTTACCAGCCACAGAGGACAGAGAACCATCAGCAATCTTAATTTTTTGAGTCCCTGGACAAGGGGTATATGTGGTAAATTGATGTGACTGACCAGTCATGTGATCAGAGGCACCCGAGTCCACAATCCAGGCAGAATGTTGAGCGTTGAAGGCAGTAGAGGTACCTGGAGGTGTAGAGGATGATGGATTAGTTGTAGTGGCAGCAGCGGAGGTGTTTAGTAGCTGATGGAGTTGAGAGATCTGATCTGGAGTGAAGGGGAAAGGCTCGGATGGAGCTGCAGTCAAGGCCTGGCTGACCGAGGGAGCACGAGCAGAGGAGCGGGGCTTCCAATCAGCGGATTTACCATGAAGCCGCCAACACGTCTCCTTGGTGTGGCCGAGCTTGCTGCAGTGAGAACACCAGAGGCGGTCATGACGAGTGCCACGAGAATCATCGCCATTACTAGAGCGTCGTGTAGTAAGGGCGGATTGGTCAGTTTCTGCAGCAACAGTAGGAGGCCCAAGCATGACTCTCTTGCGGCTCTCCTCCCTGCGGACTTCTGCAAAAGCTTCACGGATAGAGGGAAGAGGATTTTTTCCCAAGAGGCGACCACGGACCTCATCAAGGTCACGGTTAAGGCCATGAAGAAAGTCAAAAAGTCGCTCACGATCAAGCATCTTTTGATAAAAAGATGCATCATTAGGACACTTCCATTCAGGAACGTAAAATAGATCAATCTCTTGCCACAGATTATAAAGAACACCATAATATTGAGTTACAGTGAGAGTTTTGTCGCTGGTCTCGAAGCTTTGATTTAAGTTCAAAGACTTGAGCCGAGTTTTCCAAATCTGAGAAGGCCTCCTGAACGGTGTCCCACACCTCACGAGCAGTAGAAAGAAACAAATAAGTCTTACCAATATCAATCTCCATGGAGTTGATGAGCCAGGCCATGATGAGAGAGTTTTCAGATTCCCATTTGGCATAGGAAGGATCGGCAACATCAGGGGCAGGAATAGCGCCAATCAAATACCCCCAAGCGTCCCCGGCCACGCAAATACATCTTCACGGATTGGGACCATTGCAGGAAATTCTGACCATTCAGTTTGTGGATAGTGATTTGAAGGGAGTTTTGATGATCAAATGATGCGGGAGAAGCATCAGAAGAATTTTTGATGATAAGGGAGTCGGCTGACGTATCATCAGAGGTGATTGAATGTGTGGGATTCAGAGAGGTAGGATCGGGTAAGGTGGCCATGAGGAAAAAGACGAAAGGCTGATTTTTTTTTTTTTTTTTTTGGGTTGAGGTTGCTGATTTAGACGTATAGCTCTGATACCATGTGGGAAATCAGCTTTTGATAATATTATTGATAGAGAATAAGGCCTTTAAATAGGCACTGTACAGATACAAACAAATCTGGTAATGAATACCAAATATTCTGGAGTAATTACAGATATTCTAGGGTAAATCAATTATACTAAAACTAAATAATCTAATTTTAGTAACTCTTCAATTATACAGTTTGTTTCCCTATTGGAAAGATACCGAGTAAATGCTACAATATTTTCTACACAAAGTAAGACAATAATTCCTCTTACATTGCACATCACGGCATTCATGCCAAGGCTTGTCATATCAAAGATGAAAATTCAAGTAGAAATAGAAAATGTAAACACTGCCATAAGCTAACTAGAAGCCAAAAGAAGCTCAGTTAACACAATCATTCTCTCTTACATTGCACATCAAGGCATTCATGCCAAGGCTTGTCATATCTAACTCTGTCAATACGTGGAAATCTCAGGCTGTATGGTGCAGCAAAAACCTACAAGAAAGCAACAAATTAATAGCAAACTTATCAGATCCTGGAATAGCGCATGAGACAATGTGTACACAGTAATATGTCTGTTTTCTCAACTAGTTGTTTAACTTGATATAATAGTTGTAAGGACACACCTCAGACCTAATAGTTCGAATGTCACTGGTAATAGACAGAATTATTGATCTGCAACACAAGGCAAAAAGGAAAAGGGTAATTGAACGTGAATGCCAAAGTGCATATATTTGCAACTTTACAAGATATAATTAAACTTCTCTAACTTCTCGGGGCTCTCAACCCAGACATCTGGTCTCTCTTTGGAATTATTCGTCACGTGATAAAAACTTGGTGGGGCTTTCTTTGGATAATCATATTTCCTGACAAAACACAGAGAAAGGAGTTCAGAGTTTTTCACAAAAAGGGAGGAAAATAAAAATGTCGAACCGACTGCAGCAATCTTATTTTAGGACATAGGATATAATTTAGGGTCACATGATCTGGCTCACCTTCACTGTAATTAACTCAAAATTTACTTTTCAGACATCGCCTTCAGCAGTGGTCTTAATGAAATTCTTGTGTTATCTCAATGAAATTCTTGTGTAGCCTATGCACATTTTATGAACACTGAATGATCATAATTTCATATTATTAAGAAATATAAATAGTACCTGAAATAAGGCTTTAACTTGTTTACAACAGCATCTAACTCCTCATCAGAAAGTCCAGTACCCACTCTGCAAAAGGATATAAATCTGCAATAAGAAAATATTGTTAGTTATCAGTTTGCCTGTCATGGATACAAATAAAAATCTTATGACTACTAGTTCTTCAACAAGTTCATTTGGTAATTGAAGACGCACCACATAGAAAACATCAGATAAACAAAAACATAGCATAACACAGATGCAACACAGTTTGTCCGCATTAACTAAAAACATGTTAACATCAGGACAAGTTCATTAATATATATCTACATTTGGATGAAGGGGACAAGGTAACAAACGAACAAATATTCGAAGAAATTAACTCTTTAGAATATATATAGTATGTTGACAATGAATATATGTTCACATCATTTCTAGAGCATGAACAAATAATTTTGTCCCATCAAGTTTGTTGGGAAGTGGTGGCAGCATGAGTGTGTCCGTGTAGATAAAGAAAATATTGATGCTTAGAGAAACGTTAAAAGAAAATATCTAAAAACAGCATTCTGTGTTTCTCAAGATTTTGAGACTTCCGCTTAAGCAAGTATTTTTAAGGTTTACAGAATTCCAATTGAGCAATCTAGGACCGAATGGCGGTTGTAGTGAAGTTAGACCTTCTATATTGCTTTTAATAGAACTTGTGGAATTTCGCTTCATTTCCCTTTTTTCTAGAGATTTTATTTTAGTTTGTTTCCGTTTTTGAATAAAAGATAAGGATTTGATATCCAATATCTCCAATTAATTTAGTCTTTATTGTAAATCCCTTTTCTTAAGGGATCTTATTCGGCTAGGATTGTGGGAAATCAGTGCCAGTCATGTTGCCATATTTCCTATATATTTTCAACTTCTTCATTAAAATAAAATATGAAAAACGAGAGTTTTCCTCTGGTTTATCCTCATCTCCAACCATAGTCTTTCTTTATGATATCAGAGCTTAAAATCAGCTCTGTAACCTTCCCTTTCCCAATGGCTGCCCAACCTCTTCTGAATTGGAAGTTACCAGCCGAGAATCTCCTGTTTCTAGCAACAATGGTACAGCTGAAACCTCACTTTCTGCCCTGATCACTGGCCACAAATTAAATGGGCAGAATTATCTCCAATGGTCGAATTCTGTGATGATGTTCGTAGAAGGCAGAATCAAGGACGACTATCTAACTGATGTAGCCACAAAACGTAAAGAGGAAGATCTGAAGTTTAAGACATAGAAGGCTGAAAACAGCATGGTAAAGTCTTGGTTGATTATCACAATGACCAATGATATAGGAGAGGATTTTATGTTCTATGATACAGCCCAAGAAATCTGGGAAATTGCTAAAAAAACGTATTCTGATATTGAGAATACAGCTGTATCTTTTGGCATAAAAAGTATTCTTCACGACCTTCGCCAGGAAGTCTGACTTGTAATACAATATTACACCCTTCTCACAAAGCACTGAAGGCAACTTGATACCTTTGAGAAGCATGAATGGAGTTGTCCTACCGATGCAGCAACGTACAAGAAGATTGTGGAGAAGAAATGAATCTACAAATTTTTTCTTGGTCTCAACAAGAACCTTGATGAGATTAGAGGCCAAATTCTCGCCAGGACACCTCTTCCAAATATTCGAGAAGTGTTCTTAGAAGTCCAATGTGAAGAAAGCAGAAGAAGGCTCATGCTTGGATCCACCCCGAAATTGAATCAGAATGAGTCTTCAGCCTTGGCTGCCCGCAGTTTCAATCCTTCTAGAGAAAATCAGCAACAACGAAGAAGTGGAAGACCATGGTGTGATCGATGCCATAAACCAGGCCACACCAAAGATAATTACACAGTAAACCTGCTGACTGGAAACCGAGAACCACCTCCATCTGAAAGTCGAGGATTGCTAACTGCTGGTGAAGAGAAGGCTGTTCCTGAAACAACACTCTTCAGCAAAGAACAATTAGATCTGCTACAAAGGATGTTCACTTCCCTATCAACATCATCCGTTCCTAACTCTGGAGCAATTATAGGAACGAGTTCAGTAGCACACTCAAGTAACTCTCCAATAGCTTTGAGCTCTCAAATGGAGAAATACAACACATGGATTGTAGATTCTGGCACATCAGATCATATGACCAGTAATGCCACTTTATTCCATAATTTTAAACCTTGCTCTGGAAATTATGGGGTTAGAATTGCTGATGGTTCATTGTCTAAGGTGACCGGAATTAGATCTGTTGATATTTCTGAAGATCTGATTTTAAAATCTATTCTTTTGGTTCCAAATTTGACCTATAACTTGCTGTCCATTAGTAAACTCACCAAAGATCCTAAGTGTGTCACTAATTTTTCCTCAAAACTTAGTGAATTTCAGGAGTTAGGATCTGGGAAGATGATTGGCAATGCTGAAAAATGTGCGGGGCTCTATCTCCTCAAGGTTCCTAATAATCCAGAAAAAAAAGCTTAAGCTGCAAGTAGTGTATTTTTTCCTGTTTTATCAAATAATGATAGTGAAATTCTATTATGGTACTATCGTTTTGGTCATCCTAATTTTCTGTATCTGAAAACCTTGTTTCCAAAACACAATAACACAAATTCCAGAATTTTTCAATGTGAGATATGTCAGTTGTTCAAGCATGTGGGAAACCATTATTCAATCCAAGGGTATAAAAGTTCAAAACCTTTCTCAATGATTCATAATGATATTTGGGGTCCTCTAGACTAAAGAATATCTCAGGAGCTAGGTGGTTTATTTCCTTTATTGATGATCATCCAAGAATAACTTGGATATTCCTAATGAAAGAAAAATCTGAGGCTACTACATTATTCAAAAATTTCAATACCATGATCTAAACTCAATTTCAGACAAAGTGTTTCGATCAAACAATGCCAAAGACTATTTCAATAACATAATTGGGAATTATTTTCTAGAAGAAGGCATAGTGCACCATGGCTCATGTATTGACACTCAACAAAATGGAGTGACAGAAAGAAAAAATTGACACCTACTTGAGGTAGCAAGATCCATTATGTTCACTATGGATGTTCCGAAAATATTATGGGCGGAAGTTGTACTCTCCGCTGCCTATCTTATAAACAGAATGCCATCACGAACCCTAAAATTTCAAACACCCATCCACATGCTCCAATAGACATTTCCAGAAACCAGACTCATATCCTCCCTACCTGTAAAAATTTTTGGCTGTGCTGTTTTTGTTTACATACATCAACATCGAAGCAAACTTGATCCAAAAGCTCTCAAATGCACTTTTTTGGGTTACTCTCCTATAAAAAAGGGTTACAAGTGCTATTCTCCAATAACTAAGAAACTTTACACATCAATGGATGTCACTTCTTTGAAAATCAACCCTATTACCCAAAAACCAACATTCAGGGGGAGAAATCAATGATAGAATGTAGTTTTTAGCCTCCTGATCTCACCAAATCACTTGGAAATATACAGTCATCAGCCACAAGTCCACCCAAGAGCAATCAATCAGCAACCATCATCTCTGAGCCAATCTCACCTGAGTCTGTCATACCTGAGGTTCAAACATCGGTCACTCCCACTCAAAATCTCATTCCCACACAACCTGCAATCAACACTGAGCTACGCGTTTATTCAAGGAAGAAAAGAACTCAACAAGAGATAAAGCACCATACACTCCCAGAGCAACTCCATGAATCCAACCCGAAACCAGGTAATATTACACAGGAAACTGTTATTGACACTACTTCTAATAATGATCTTGATGTTCCTATTGGTTTGAGAAAAGGTGTGAGAGCATGCATTCAGCATCTAATTTCCAAGTATGTCTCTTATGCTAGTTTGTCACCAAAATATCATGCTGTTAAAAGACACGCATGCCCAGTGGAGACAAAAACCAGATAACACCCGTTTTTAAGGATATTATTGTGTTTTTAAATACATTTTATTTGTCTGCTTTAGTGTTGTTTTATTCCCTGTTTTATGGATATTTCTATTCCGTATCCTAAATGCTAATATGTTGTATAAATACTCATCCTTTCTGTGTAAATGATATAATGAAAAATAATCATTATTCTCAGCTTAATCTTTACACATGCCTTTGTTACTAATCTGACTAGCATTGAAATTCCAAAGAATGTTCATGAAGCTCTTGGAAAATCAGAATGAAGGATAGCTATTGAAGAAGAAATGAGTGCTTTGAATAGAAATGGGACTTGGAAATTGACAGACTTGCCAGAAGGAAAGCAACCCGTGGGATGCAAGTGGATCTTTAATGTCAAATACAAGGCAGATGGTACAATAGACCGCTAAAGCCAGACTTGTTGCTAAGGGATTCACTCAAACTTATGGCATAGATTATCAGGAAACATTTGCTCCAGTTGCCAAACTGAATACTATCAGAATCCTATTATCTCTAACCGTAAACCTTGATTGGTCGCTTCACTAATTGGGTGTTAAAAATGCATTTCTAAATGGATATCCAGAAGATGAAGTTTACATGAAAATACCTTCTGGATTTGAGACTAGTCACAATGTCAATAAAGTGTGCAAGCTCCATAAATCTCTATATGGACTCGAGCAGTCCCCTCATGCTTGGTTTAACAGATTCACCAAAGCAGTCAAGAAGCATGGATATTTGCAAGGCCAAGCTGATAACACTTTGTTCACAAAACACTCTTTAGATGGTAGGGTTTCTATCTTTATAGTATATGTGGATGACATTATTGTGACTGGAAGCTATATTGAAGAAATTGAATAGTTGAAAGGAGTTCTAGCCAAAGAGTTTGAAATTAAAGATCTAGGGAATCTGAAATATTTCCTAGACATGGAAGTTGCAACGCAAGTACATCCTGGACTTGCTTGGAGAGACTGGAATGCTAGGATGTAAACCTGCAGATACTCCTATGGAATCTACTCATAAACTCAGCTTAAAATGAGTCAACCCTCCAATTGACAAGGGGAG
Source organism: Trema orientale (assembly GCA_002914845.1). Classification (NCBI taxonomy): domain Eukaryota; kingdom Viridiplantae; phylum Streptophyta; class Magnoliopsida; order Rosales; family Cannabaceae; genus Trema; species Trema orientale. The sequence goes on along the minus strand of JXTC01000078.1, from coordinate 586,952 downwards.
ATATCAAAGACTTGTGGACAAGCTTATCTATCTCTCGGATACTAGACCTGATATTGGTTTCTCTGTAAGTGATGTGAATCAGTTCATGAATGACCCAAAAGAAGAACATCTTGAAGCGGTTTACAGAATTCTCAGGTATTTAAAAATGACACATAGGAAAGGTTTGTATTTCAAGAAAGGAATCAACAAGGAAATTGCAATCTATTCAAACGCTGATGGACTAGATCACTCAAGGACCGAAGGTCAACTTTTGGCTATTGTACATATATCTGGGGTAACTTGGTAACATGGCGTACCAAGAAACAATCAGTCGTTGCAAGGAGCAGTGCTGAGGCAGAATTCAGAGCAGCAGCTCAGGCTATATGTGAAGGAATGTGGACTAAACGAGTACTCAATGAGTTGAGAATTTCATCACTAGATCCAACTAGGATACTAAGTAATAATGAAGCTGCAATCAGAATTGCAAAGAATCCTGCTCACCATGACAGGACTAAATATATTGAGATAGATCGTCATTTCATCAAGGAGAAAATTGAGTCCGGAATTCTTCAGATGGCCTATACTCCTACTCAACTCCAAGTAGCTGATGTTCTCACAAAGGCTCTTCCAAGAACAAAGTTCGAAGAACTAATTTCCAAGCTGGGAAAGAAAGATATATATTCCCCAGCTTGAGGGGGAGTGTGGAATTCTGATTCATTTCCCCTTTTTCTAGGGATTCTATTTATTTAGTTTGTTTCCTTTTTTGAATAAAAGATAAGGATTTGATATCCAATATCTCCAATTAGTTTTGTCTTTATTGTAAAATCCCTTTTCTTAAAGGATCTTATTCGGCTAGGATTATTTGAAATCAGTGGCAGTCATGTTGCCATATTTCCTATATATTTTCAGCTTCTTCATTAAAATAAAATATGAAAAACGAGAGTTTTCCTCTCCGGTTTATCCTCATCTCTACCATAATCTTTCTTTAGGACTTTGCGTCCAAATTCAGCATATTACAATTGTTAACATGTTCGGTTTATAGGTTTTAATTAATTAAGTTCTGTTCCTCTTTCAACAACTGAATATAACATTCTCGGCATACATGAAAAATACACGATATCATTAAGTTTCCTCTGTGCATAAAATATATTGAAAGTGTCTGTATAGATGCAAGAGAGATTTACTCAAAAATAAATGACCATAGTATTGTGGTGGTGGACATCTCAGAAAAATTTACTCAGCATATAAATTATTATAGCATTATACCTAAGTCACCTAATAACTCTTAGATAAGCAAACAAAACCATACTGTACGGAAATGTTAACTTCAGAAATTCTTACCGTCTTGGATATGTATTTGGAGCTGGGCGCTCTGCAAGGCCCACCAAGAATTGAGCTACCTACAATACGAGTATATTTCTTGCTAAATTCAAACGAAATCAAACGAAAAAAAAAGAGCAAAAAACCAGAAAAAGAAGAATGAAAATTGACCTCCCCTCCACGACGTCCAGAGCCATAGTATCCTCCTAATAATAGGTACAAAAACATTCAGGGAAACTTTATTTGTACTTTGCTTTGATAGACAGTGTAAAAGAAATTACAGACCTATAATAAGAACATCCAGATCAGAACCAGCACGAACATAATCAGGCTTCAATTTCAACCACTTGCCACTCCGATCACTAGGTTCCCACTTGGAACCAAGATCCTTTAGAACAATCCCTTCATCTCTAAAATGAGTTAAAAGAATTAGCTTTTGCTTAAAGAAACCAGGCTGGTAGATAACTGGTAAAATCAAACCTCAAGTTTAAACAGTAACTTTCAAGTACCAACTACAAAAGAAACTCAACATGGATTTATTCAACTATAATTTTATTCGTAAATTTAAATCAAACTACATTCGCATTTTCATACGTGGACAATGAAATATGCATGTCAAGAACAAAACATCAATAGGTTTTAACAAATAACTAATTACTTCACAAAAGTTATGGAGATCTGTCGAGAGAGAGGTTTATGTGAGCTTAGTATCACGGTCCGGGAGTTTCAATGCCAATAATGACCGTGCGGCACTGTGATTTCCCAAGCCCCGGTCAGCTTTCCGCCTATGAGAATGACTCTCGCCGAGTCTTATTCGCAAGCAACTATGATGACTTCCAAGTACCACGGCCTCCACCGAGCCACTCGCCCCGTTCATAGGTTACCAACGTGCCATCAAGGTTCACGCCACACGCTCTCTCGCTCAAGGATGTTCACACCTTGGTGGCATGTGTCACTAGGTGCCGAGACTAAGTGAACACTCCGTCTCAACTAATAAAGCCCCACTAATACCTCTCGGGTAGCTCCCGTGGCACGAAGGGTGTTCTCACGCCCATAGGCCAATCATCGTGGCAACAAGCCCGCTGGAATACTAGCAAGTGCCTACGATTCCTTTGTGGCTCGCAGCCTTCTGTGCAACCTTCTCGTGTGGGAGCATCACGCCGCCCACCAGTTTCCCACTTACTGCCGATGCCCATGTGATGTCTACCGGTGACCAATACGTGTTAAGGCATGCATGGTCTTGGCATACCAACCATCCTCTAGTTGTCCCGCTCCACAACTGGCTCGCCCAAGGCCAACTTGTGTTGAGGCATACATGGTCTTGGTGCACCATACATCCTCGGTCTCCCCATGAGTGGCCTTCCTGTGACCATCTCATATTGAGGCATGCGTGATCTAGGAGCCCCACGAATATTTTAGGAAGCTCAATCCACGACCCGCGCTTACGGCATAGCTACCCGCAAGTTGAACACACCACTGAATCTCCTGTATGGAGACTGTAATACCGGGCGGCCAGTACAGTCCACGAGTCTCTCCTCCTCGTGAAAACACCAAGGTTCCCTCGCGGTTCCCTAGTGCCTGCCCCTACAAGCACTCTCCGTGTGCTAGTAGGTAGCTCACTTAGCTATCGGTGCCCACCGAGACCGAGGGTGGTAGAGAGCCAACATCATGCACACCCCTAAAGAGCATTTTGAGCTTTTGGCCTATTTTCCCAATGAAACATGATTTTCGACCAGAAAGCATATGGCCTAATAAATACTTTTCTTCAGGATATTAACGAAACGATCGCATATCTGTAATCCTCTCATCGAGGAGATGGGGTCCCTTCAGCCAGAAAAATTATCGGACGCAAGACGAGCAAGTTAGGACATTCCAACTATATCCCGAACAATACAAAAAATTCCAACTATGTCCCTAAACTCCACATAAGTGACCGTAGGCAAACTCCCATGGGCAAATCTACATGGCTACTTTCTTAGGCTCACTCTTAGAATGGATGAGCCTTCTCGCGGCACGTTACACTTGGCGTGTTGTATGCCATGTGCGTCTAGAATGGGCATAAGAGGTATATGTATGTCATGTGCACTTAGCATGGGCAAAAGTGTAGTGGCAGTCACGTGTGTCCTTTGAATGTATACCTAATTGATTAAATATTCTTGTTTAGGAATATGTCTAGCCTAGGGATTTCTATATATATGTTGTCCCGATTACCAAGATAATAAGAGTGGAATAATTATTGTAATTCATGCATTTTGTCATGGTATCAAAACCGAATTAAAGGCTGCTGGAACCAATTTTTTCCAACCTTCATCGCTGAATATAGCACTCTGTTTTTCCCCTGTTTTCGAGAATCAAAATAGAATATTTTTTGTAGCTTCGTTTCTGCTGTTTTCTCCTTCCATCCCAGCCTCCTTTGCTGATTGTATAACACCTTTTGTATCCAAATACATCACTCAAATATCATTAATCCGATCCTCGAAAGAACCTGATTATTAGAAATTTATTTTGCAGCCTTATTCTTTTCAAATCCCTGCCACCTTAAACAATATTTCGTTGGTATTCAGCTTGATTTGTCAAATCAAAATCTGTCCATCTTAAAAATCAGTATTCTCCTTTTTAAACCTCTATTTTTTATAATGTATGAAATCTCAGAAACCACACAACCCTTAACATCCTCAACCATCGAAAACCAGAACACTTTCACTAGAGATTTACAGAATGTTCAGCCTGGTCTACGACTGAATGGAAAAAATTATTTAAAGTGTTCTCAATTTATCCAGACCTTGTTGAAAGGGAAAGGAAAATTGAGCCATCTTCTTGGGACAGGTCCGAAGCCAGAAGATCCCAAATTTGCCGCATGGGATGAAGAAGATTCAGTTGTGATGTCTTGGTTATGGAATTCCATGACACCTGAGGTGAAGGATACTTGTATCTTTTTAAAACAGCACATGAGATATGGGAAAATTGCAAGTAGAACTATTCAAGAGTTCGTGATGCGACTCAAATTTATGAGATTAAGATGAAAATCTCTACTATAAAACAAAGTATTCTGTTGCTGAATATGCCAGACTTTACAAAGTCTATGGCAACAATTAGATCCTTATGAGTGAATTCAGATGAAATGCAACAAAGATGCAACTCTTCTCAAATGTTATATGGAGAAAGAGAGAATATACAAGTTTCTTGTTGGAAAGAGAATATACAAGTTTCTTGTTAGCTTGAATGTTGAATTCGATTCTGTCCGTATCCAAGTTTTGGCTAAAGAAGCCATATTCCGAGGAGGACGTAGAGGAGTGACGATGAAACCTCAATTAATGGAGGGATCTGCCTTGATTGTCAAAGGTGCAAATCCTCGGGGCAAGAAACCAGACTAGTAACAAAACTATTACTTTGGCAGGTCAGGAGGACATATCGGACTGTTGGAGAACTCAAAGGTGGGAAATAAGGACTCCACATGGTGTACCTACTGCAAAATGCCCCGACACACTAAGGACAGCTGCTGGAAACTCCATGGTGAGCCATCATACATTCTGAATAACTCTTCTTCTACCAACCAAAACTGGATAGCTAAGAGAAATCAAGAATGATGGCAAGGACAGGTGCACATGACCTCGAAAAATCCAAGAGGAGAGGGTGATCCGCCCAAAACTCAAGCAGAATTTAATATGGAGGAGATTGAAAAGCTGAGGTATTTCCCGAGTACCATAGAGAAACCCACAAACGCGAATAGTTGTTCTTTGGCTCTCTCATGTAATTATTCTCAGCCCTTTGTACTAAGTATTTTGGAATACCATACAAAAGAGTCATGTGTGATTGATACGGGGGCTACTGATCATATGACCCAATCATCTCATGGGTTTGTTTCATATAGTCCTTGCCCTAGTAATAAAAAAATTGCTACTGCTGATGGAATACTTATTACCGTTGCTGGTCAAGGGGATGTTGCTATAAATCAGAATCTGGTTTTAAAAATGGTTCTCCACGTGCCTAAGCTATCCACTAATCTTGTTTCAGTTCACAGACTTATAAAAGATTTGGATTGTGTGGTAAACTTTTCTTCTACACTTTGTCAAATTCAGGACTGGGGCATAGGAAGGATGATTGGACTTGCTAAGGCAAAGAATGGGCTGTACTTCTTCGAGGAACCTAGCGGGCAGATTAGCACTAAGAATCAGATTCCGCTATCTTTGGCCCCGTTTGTTTCAACTATTCCATTCCATTGGAATGGAAAATCCATTTGAATGTGTGTTTGTTTCAACAATTCAGTTTTTCCATTCAAATGATCTTTTAGAATGTGTGTTTGTTTCAACAATTCAGTTTTTCCATTCAAATGGTCCATCCAAAAAGTTAACCATTGGAATGGTTTTTTTGTGTCTTGAATGAGAATGGAGGGGAGGAGGTGTTTTTGAATGGTCCATTCCAATGCTCCCATTCTAATTACAACACATTCCACTATTTTTTCCATTCAAATGTCTCTCATTCCAATTATAACCCATTCTACAAATTCCATTCAAATACACACATTCAAATAGGCGAACCAAACGGGCTCTTTATTTTTTGAATCGTCTCTTTCAAATAAAAATCAGACCTTGTTACATCATTTTCGTCTTGGTCATCCTCCTTCCAGTACTTTGAAAGCTATGTTTCCTCATTTGTTTAAGGGATTGAAGTATCCTTCATTGTGGGGTTTTTGAGATTGCAAAACACAAATGTACTTCTTTTTCAGTAAATAATACACAAACGACATTCCCTTTTGCTCTTATTCACAGTAATATTTGGGGGCCTTCACTAGTCCAAAACATTTCAGGGGCTCGTTGGTTTGTCTCCTTTATTGATGATTGTACTCGAGTGACATGGGTTTATCTCCTAAAACAGAAATCGAATGTGAGTTCTCTACATTTCAGAATTTTTTCCAAATGGTTAAAAACCAATTTAGAGTAGAAATAAAAAGGGTTCAGTCTGATAATGCAAAAGATTATTTTAATCAAATACTATTACCATTTTTTTAAGCCAAAAGGGTGATTCATAAGTCTTCTTGTGTCAACACAACACAACAAAACAGAGCGGCTGAAAGGAAAAATGGTCATATTCTTGATGTAACCCGAGCCCTTCTTTTCCAAAAAAACGTTCCAAAAATTTATTGGGGAGAAGCTGTCTTGACTGCTACACATCTAATTAATTGGTTATCCTCTCGAGTCCTTGGTCACAACAGTCCCATGCAACTCTTGTCCAAATTCTTTACTGACTTCAAAACGACAAATCATTTGATTCCTAGAATTTTTGGGTGTGTCGTTTGTTCATATTCGATCCAATAACTGGGGGAAACTTGATCCTAGGGCTCTTAAATGTGTTTTTGTTGGATATTCATCCACATAGAAAGGATATAAATGCTACCATCCGACAACAAAATGCCTTTTTGTCTCTGCAGATGTTACATTTGTTGAAAATAAAAATTACTTTCCTTCTCCTTATCTTCAGGGGGGGCCATTATTCATGAAAGATAAGATTCAGATTTGGATTTGTTTTTACTTGATCCTTCACCTATAAATGAGACATCTGTTCCTATAAAAAATGAGTCTAATTCACATACTCCCAATCCGATTCAGAGTGCTACTCGTCCAGTAGAGATATACTCAAGGAAGAGAAATCCTATTGTTCAACCAATGCAAGTATTTGATCCAGAACCTAACCCTGAAACTGATAATGCTGAGGTAATTCCTGACCCTGAAACTAATGAGTGATGTACCCATTGTTAATGATGACGATCTTCCTATTGCTATTAGGAAAGGTGTTAGAAAGTGTACTCAGAACTCAAAGTATCCATTGTCCCACTTTGTATCCTTTAAGAAATTCTCTAGGAGTCATAAAAGCTTTCTTATTTATTTAAACACTATTACTATCCCAAAAACTCTCTGAAGTATTGGATAGCAAAGAATGGATAAAAGCTATGAAGGATGAAATGGATGCACTTGAAAAAAATAAGACATGGGACTTAGTGGAACTACCTAGAGGAAAGAAACTTGTAGGATGCAAATGGGTATTTATTGTGAAATACAAGGCAGATGTATCTCTTAAACGATACAAGACAAGGTTAATAGCTAAAGGCTATACCAAAACCCTTCGAGTAGATTATCTCGAAACTTTTGCTATGGTTGCTAATATGAATACCATGAGAATATTATTGTCTTTGGCAACCAACCGAGGATGGAATATACAACAATTTGAAATTAAGAATGCTTTCTTACATGGAGACCTTACTGACAAAATCTATATGGAGACTCCAGCAGGATTCGTGTCAGAGAAGAATAAGGTGTGCAAATTGAAGAAAGCTTTATACGGCCTGAAACAATCTCCTAGGGCTTGGTTTGGCAAATTTGCACAAGTTATGAAAGATATCGGCTACAAGCAAAGTCAAGGTGACCATACATTGTTTATTAATCATTCAGCATCAAGGGGAGTCATTGCTCTATTAGTCTATGTGGATGATATCGTGGTAACAGGAGATGACCTCGAAGGTATGGAAAATCTGAGAAAACGTCTTTTGCAGGAATTTGAAATTAAGGAGCTTGGCAGATTAAAGTATTTTCTCAGCATTGAAGTTGCTTACTCTGGAAGCCTACACTGATGCAGACTATGCAGGATCAGTGGATGACAGAAGATCAGCATCAGGCTATTGTACTTTCCTTGGAGGCAATCTTGTGACTTGGAGAAATAAAAAACAAAATGTAGTTGCAAGATCAAGCACAGAGACTGAATTCAGAGTGATGGCGTTGGGAGAGTGAACTCTTATGGAAACTTGGGAAGGACCAATGAAACTATACTGTGATAACAAGTCAGCAATAAATATTGCACACAATCCTGTGCAACATGACCATACCAAGGATATGGAGGTGGATAGACACTTTATAGAAGAGAAGTTGGAAAGCAGAGTTTACAGAGGAAACATATTACCTTCCTTACACAATATGAAAAAATAAATAAATAAGAAGCATTAGCCAAAAACAGTGTGTGCATTAGCAAGAAACAGTGTGTTTTTATACTCGATATAAAAATAATAATAATAATAATAATAAGCATTAGCAAGAAACAGTCTCTCTCTCTCTCTCTCTCTCTCTCTCTTAATTTCCTTTCTTGTAACAAACAGAACTTGAAACAGTCTCTCTCTCTCTCTCTTTTAATTTCATTTCTTGTAACAAACAGAAACTTTATTAGATCATAAAGAAGGTTTTAAGATTGCTCTAAACTGCTTCAATACACCTTCCATATAAATGAATTTTCCTTCATTTAGTTTCAGGTGCTACTTATCCGATTAGGTGAGAAGTAAAACCAACATGCAAAAAAAAATTGGGAGGGAACCACTTTAATGCCTATCGATTACATGTTAGTATTTTCCCATTTCAGAGGCTCTAAAATGCTAATACCTGTCAACCTTGAGTTGCAAATTTATCCACAAGTAAGCCAGAGTTTCCTAATCCAGTTTAGATCTTAAACAACATTCCAGAGACAGCACAGATAAATAAATAAACTGAAGACCATCAATGCCCAACAGAGTAGACATCATGAAATAACATGCATAGTCCACATCAATCTGAAAACCAAAATGCTGAACAGAATGGTTATCCAAACCGCTTAGCATAAGAAATACCAATTATAACAAATTGAATATGATGCTTACTTATTTTCAATGGTATCTTTGAAAAAATTTTCTACATCATCTGCATTATTTGCAATAAGCGACCAACAAGGTTCACCTGCAAAATTAGCAAAGGTAAGACACCCGACCTACTTACAGATACAGAGTAATCCATAAATTTTTGTCTTTTAAGAAATATTTAGTTGCAAGGGTTATGTGCCAAGGCACCAGAATGATCAGCAGATTAGATTGCCACTCTAATCAGTCAACTGCAGAACTTAAGTATGTTAACAAGATCATGAAACAAAGTAATAATTACCTCACAAACAACTCAATATTACTTGTACAATTGAAAATACCAAACTAAGTTGGATGCTACGGCTAAAGAAATCTATGCTGTTGTTAAAAAATCCATGCTGTTGTTAAACAGATACTAAAGTAACAAGCCAGGTGATACTGATACACAAACTACTTGATTGTTCTCCATTTTCCTTTTGTATATCTTTTATTCTCCTAAGCAGAAGCTCTCACATTCTCATTTTGTTATTTTCAAAAAACAAAATAAGAATAAAAATCAGATTATTCTGAGTCCTACTTTCCAATCAGCTTTCACAGTATTTTCATTCAAATTTAAGTCCCAGATCAAGCTTCTTTAAAACTTAAAATCCTCCCGGAAATCCTCGAACCAATTTATTAACCAACATTAAGAACCTAAAGACTTAACAAACTAAGCCATCTTGCTCTCAATTACCATCAGGCTACTATTTAAAGATCCTGAACAGCCCCAAAACTATATCTTTTCCCGTTCTAACAAATCCCAAAGAAAAACCTCCTCATTTCCTCTGATATGCTACTATTCAAGAATTTGTTGTACATTCCGACTTTTTTCATGTCACTTGAAACTAAAAATCTTTCCTAAACCTGAATAATAGGTAATGTGTGGATATTTGGTCTCTTTTATATTTGCTAGAAACAGGTTATAGAAACTCTTTGGTTTCTGATTATAAATTCTGTCCCTGATTCTTCCAAGTCATTCTCTTGTAAGGCTGCTTATATATGAGCCCGAGTCAACAACCTTTTATCCTGTCCACTTTATTTGGAATCAAATATACCCTCCAAGAGCATTTGCCTTGGTAGCTCATGAAAGGATTGGCACTTGTGATATGATTCAGAGGAGTAGACCATTTGTCAATTTGTCCCCTCCATTATGTGTGTTCGAGGTAATTTTTGATTTCTGAAAATATTTTATTATTTGTTTATTACTCAAAAACTAAGACAGCATAATTGAGTATAAAAATTAGAGACGTATGAGTATAGATAGATATATATATGCCATAGGTAGTTAAGTTCGTTATGTAGAGAAATACATAATGAAATGGGAACCAATTATCTGGATTCTAAGATACTAGAATGTAAATAACTTAAGATTAAAAGTACTGAAACCTAAATAATAGAAAACGAAAAGATTTAAATATAGCTAAAAATAAAATTGTTGAAATGTTAATATTGAAAATAAAGGGGGTGAAATGTACCAGTCAATTGGAATAAGTTTGTACTGAAAATAAAATACAATAAGATAAAATACCAGGAAACAGAAGATGCTGTCTTGGTGCAAAAACTACCATGAACATGAGGTTGGGGTCTTGAATGGCTCAACCCTTATAGATTTCCTAGAATGAGATGTTAGTATGTGTATGAAAAAGGGAATAGATGATGACTTGTTATTTTAAATATGGCTCGGTCACATACTGACCGAGCTATGTGACCGAGCCTTGATCATGCATGTATACGAGCATAGGCATATAAAATATGAAGTAAGAACCTTTAATAATCAAATTAAAGGTGTTCATTTCACATTCCTTGTGATGCAGGAAAGTGGGGATGAATGATCAGCCACTTTATATATGTAAACTAGTGCTTACCGGGTATCAACTAGTACAAAACCTTATAAAATAGGATATGGCACTTAGATGATGAATATAAGGCAAAGTATGAGTGAGAAACAAGGACTAGAAGCTGATATATATGATAAAAGGACAAAAATCAGCCACTGTTTATGTATAAACATTAGCTGATCATACATGCAAAGACACCAAAAATCACTTTTTGATATGAGAATGAAGTTAAATTAGTGATCTTAGGCCAGGAACATGATCTAGAGTAATATATAAGAGGTTTAGGAGATATTTTGTGCCTATCGAGTGGACTAAAATGCAAGAAAACTGAGAGTTTCAGCCACTCCAATGGCCAGAAACATGAGCAGATGAGTGAAACAGAGAGAAGTGATTATGTATGAGTGTTTGTGTATGAAGAACTTGTTGTCTTTGTGTGAAAGGGCTGCTCCTATTTATAAGGAGCTGAAACTTGGTAGTCAAGAAGTTAGTGGGAGACAAGGTTGCCAAGTGGCGAAATCAGCTTTTCCTTATCTCCTAGGATCTAGTTTCAGCCATGGTTTTAGTGAAAAACAATGATTACATAACATGGAAGTACTAAGGACCAATTTAGAGTTTAGTAACTACCTTAGGGAGCAACTTAGAAATTGCCACCTCAGCGGTTCCACTCAAAACCAGCAAAGATAAACCAGAAACCACCCAGTTTAGGGGTTAGTTACTAGGAATTAACTTGTTACGTGGTTAGAAAGTTTATGCATGTAATAGTGGCTGGTACTCCTTGATTTAGTGTATGTAACTCACATTCTTATTCCCCTAAAAGGGTTTAGGGTATAGGGTAAGGATACATTAGCTTAGTTAGGATTCGTAACCCCTAAAATAACACTACTCTGCTTCTTTTTTCTCTGTTTTTGATCTGTTTCCTGCTTTAATCATATTCAAGCTTAACCTATCATTGATCAATACTTAATAAAAATTATCCTAATTAAATTCAAAGATTTACCCCAAAACAATGTGTTAAATATCACATGAAAAATAACGTTATTTAAGTTGAACATATAACGGATTAAACAACCCCTAGCAAAATTATAATCTACCCACCAACTACAATATCAAATTAGAAATAATTCATGAATTAAAAAATTAACTTTATCAAATAAATATATATAATAAACTTCGTAATATCCATTGATTTTCTTTACCAGGAGGGCGATGAGTATTAAGACCACCATTAGGTACTAAGATTTCAAGACGGCCCTTCAAAGGCTTCACAACACTTTGCAGAAGCTCATGTCGTTCCTTCAAGCTCTGATGAATTACACTAGTGTCTCCAACATAGAGAATATCAAATGCAACATCTAGCCATACTCATGTCAAGGTCCCAAAAAAACTAGTCTCTAACTAAGCACTTGATCACTCTTTTGATTTGCTAGGTATATGGATTGGTTCCTTCACCATCCAGAGCACCTTAACATACATTGATCGATGGAGGAAGAGTATAAATCTCAATGAAGTCAAACATAAAGGATACAGCATAACTGCATTTTAAGAAGAAGAAGAATAAAAAACTATTCCACACAAATTTAAGATCAAAGTTCGTAAAATAAAAAAATAATAAAAAAACAAAAAAAAACAAAAAACAAAAAACAAACCTGTCGATCACTATCAAATCCATCCCTCGCTGCCTTGGCTGCAAAGCAGCAATCCAGCAAGAGTTGTGTAAAATATGTAGGTATTTTCATATTTAAATGTGTGTAAGTACATGCTAATAACATCATTGCAAGTGGTAAGAGTGTTACTGAAACAAAAAACGACCTATCTCCTGATTTGAACCAAACTCAGCAAAACGATTCAAAGATGTGTCCCAGACCAACATCTCACCATCTAGTATACACCTGACAACGTGACAACGAAACTTAAGAACAGCAAGCAAAGTGTATTATAATACCAATATGCATGAAAACATAGAATTTAAGGATGTGTCTACATCTAAGCTAGACCGGCTGCCTGATCAATCTCCACACTAAAAATATACAACTGATATATTGGCTTACTTAAGACAACGGTATTGACTTCTTGAAAAAAATTCGACTTTATTCCCTTTCAACATTATCGAGTTCACAAAACTAAAATGATGTTAAATTGACATTAAAAAAACTCATGTTTTTTATTTTATTTTATTTTTTTCGGTTTTCTCTTAACCAAAAAGAGTAGTCAAGGACCTCGTCATCCCTGCTGCAATTTATAATTACTCTTTCTTGTCTCCTTAGTCTCTGGGCTTGTTTAAGATAACTTTTACTTCTTAAAATAAAAGTCTAAGAAGATCTTCTTGGAAAAACTGATGAGTTCATGCTTCATTAAAAAGGTCTTCTAATTAAAAGAATACCTTCTAACAATTCATCCAAATACCTCCAAAAGTAACTTTTGAGGCTAAAAGATTGTTGGAAGCCATGCCAAACAGGCCCTCTGGCTACCATCTTTCTTTAACTTGTGCTTGCATCTGATACACACCTCGAAATATAGACTAGCCAAAAGCCAAGTGACCGCAAATGTTAATCACTGTACTATTTACCTAGTCATTAAGTATTATAATTTTCAGCACATTTTGTAATGTTAAATTGTTCTAACAAATTGACGGTAATAACATTTCTGTTCTTTCCAAACTTTCTAGAAAGTCAGTTACTAAATGTTCATTTGTTTTTCCTTTCGGGATAATGAACATGTAGTCTGATATTATCTTATAATGGCATAAGAAGAACATCTTGTAATTGCATATTCATGAAATGGTGACCTGTCCATATATATATATATATATACCTATCAGGCAGAACATTTTCTATAATGACGTCTGACATTGCATGTCCGTACTCAAAGTGATCAAGAAAATTCCTGCATGAGATAAACTTACCAATCAATAACACTAGAGTTTATCAATACTCCATTATTTGCAAATAGCACAAGTGAATGACAATACACAAGTTTCATTTTTTTTCTGTTTTCCATACAGCAACTTGAAACTCAATAACCTCTCTGACCAATAATTCCATGTAATAGAACTAAAAGTCAATTGATTTAATTAACATCAACAATATCACAAAAGTAACTAAAAACAAGGTTTTATCATGGAACTTACATCCCCAACTATGACTCAAAAGATATAAAGAAATAGCAATGATTAGTGTTTACTGAAAACATGTAGCTACCTTGAGAAGTAGTGTATTTCACTTCCGTTCTTATGAATTTGGATGCGATCACCATCAAATTTGCACTCAACAACCACTTCCTTTCCATGAAGCTAAAGAGAGCACATGAAACAGACAACATTAGCATCTAAGCAAGAATCACACAGAAAGCCATTTACAAGGGGAAAAAGAGATTGTCAATATAAAAATTGACAGAATAAATATAACCATCCCAAAACCATTTTGGAAATTGTCAAGGGTTTTCAAGAATAAAGTTATAACAGGTAGCTCAAGTGATCAACTGGTCTTCAAGAAAAGATATTCTGGGAATAAAACCTTTTTCCATGCAACAGTTGCATCAGCAACTCTCATAGCTAGTTGAGGACGCACCGCTTTTCCAACTTCAATATCCTATCAAATAAATCATAACTTTTTCTTAGTTATGTAAAAAAAATATGTTCATTTGTGCGGACAATATAAAAGATATATTGGGAAAAAAAAAATTGTAAAACAAGGTAAACAGTTGACACATATGTTGGTCAAACATCCAAACCAAATGAGGCCTATTAACTTCTCCTATCAGTCATTCTCTGCCTGAAAGGACTAAATCTGGAGTATAGATAACATTGCACTATGCAATAACAAGCGGCACCAACAATTTCCATCGTATTATGACAAAAGGACTGCAAAAACAAACTATTTTTCATACGAAAGAAACTTTTCATTAAAATTGGAGGAGAGATAATACAAGTAATGGTGACAACAAAGAAAACCAATTCCTCAATAAATCTGAAGGCATAAAGACCTTAAATCTTTACCGTTTAGCCACCCAGATCTTAACTTTATCCCAAATGTCGTCACTTTCTTCCCAATTACTCAAACCCCAAATAGCCCAACAAAGAGCAAAAAGTGCTGAATTCCAAATATGCATATTCCTCTTGTTAAAACTAAACAAACAACCTATGTCACTGACCAAAATAACTCTGCGCACCTTAATTGGTATGCGTTATCATGAATACCCACAAAACATTAAAATAAAACAGCCTATGAGATTGACTTGATTTTGCTAACACAATTAAAATTGTCATTAAAAACATTTGAATTTCCTAAGTTTCACAAAAAGATTACACGATCTGGCAAAAGCACTTACTACAAGAAGAGGTTTCAGAGAAATCGAAAATTCTAAGTGATAAAAAAAATATCTATGTTTAGGACTTACAGTATTCTAATAATTCTAAAGAAATAAATAAATAAAAGGACTTTTTAAAGATTTTAGAAATATTACATGTACTTGAACAAGCATATCTCTTTTAAAAAGGGGAAAAAAAGAAGAAGGAAAGGAAGATGCAATAATAGAAGAAAGGTGACCCATAAAATATGTCTTAAAGAAAAGAATGAGATCAGCAGAGTCCAAGATGCAAAATCCAGAATGCTAGTTGAGGAATCCATCAGATATTTTCTTCACAAGTAATTCACATTCCCATAAAGGATAACTTTACTTTGGCTGAAACTATAGCTTATAATCATCTCTCTCAGAGTAGCATAAGTCGCTTCAAAAAGGATTTTCAGAAAATATATATATATATATAGATAAAAGTTCAAGTACATCTAAGAGTTTAAAATAGAGTTGTTTTATAGTTATCGTGCACCTGCCGCTTATGGCGTTGAGTGCGATCACTCAGCTTTTCACAGACCAATTTCAAGTCACAGGTGACATTAAACAAGTCCTCTGCATCTGGATGGAACTCATGAAAAATGCTTTTTTCACTGATCCCCAATTTCAGATCTACAATAGAGTAAAAATTATATTGGTCAAAAATTATTGTGGAAATTAAAAGAGAAAAAAAATAAATAAAAAAAAAGTGTTAGTAGGCAGCACCTTTAAGAATGATCATGATAATCCACTTCATTTCTTGTGCATTTGTCTTATTAATCAAAGTAGAAAGAAACGAAGTCTTCTCTGACCTGTTCCATTCTTGTGTTATACGAAAGATAATAATAACAGAAAATAACAAAATAGACAATGAAGCCACAACATATATTAATGCTCGGAACAGAGTTAGAACCAAATACCTTACACAAAGAAGTTAAAGCAGGTTGTGGAGATAGAATATATTATAAACCTTTAAACTTATGTACGAAATTATAAATTATAAGATACAAGAAATAAGCCAAAAAAACAAGTGTAAAAGAAGCATAATTATGACTTATGAGACACACACACAAAATTCAATGCAATCCAGAAATCCTATAACTTAATCTCAACGTACTTCAATTCATTGACATGAGTTCCAAAAAAGAAGTTATGATTTGTATGCCAAGAACATTAAACATGAAATAAACAATGTGACCAAGAGACAGCAATTCATACAAATAGAACCATTTTAGATGTGCTTTGGAAAAATTGTTTATAACTAAGTTCCAGGAGAGCGTATCAATATTACAAGGAAGTCAGAATATTTAGTATCTATATAGAAAGATCAGATAATCATTTGGCATTGTTAATTGGTGTGAATCATTACCCAACCAAACTTACTACACCAACTATAAGAAGGAAGAAGAAAGCCAAATTCCAAAGGATAATCCGTTGTTGTTTACACTATACCACAAAACTGAACAAATAAATAGAATCAACTCAACAAAAAGTTTATAAAAAGGGTCCGGTAAGTATGCCTGTTTTCACTCGACGCCAAACGATCTAGCAAGTCATTTAGCTCCTTGATTGTTAGTCCCCCAGAAGTCATTCCTTGCCTTCGCTGCAGCACCTGTATCAGAAATAATATTGCCAAATTTCTTTTTTTTTTTTCTTTTCTTTTTGTATAATGAACAATACATTTGATCGAAAAGAAAAGGGAAACTGCCCAATCAAAAAAAAAAAAAAAAAACCAAAATTTCTGAAAAACATATGAAATAACGGGGACATGAAGTTCTACCAACCCAATGCCAGAAAAATAAAATTTGCAATACATAAAACGCCCAAAAGCCGGGAAATGTAAACATAAATACATTAAACAAAAAGGACCAGCCCACAAAATTAAAGAAAAACCCCAAATAAATTCTTATGAAAATACTAAAGGGGAAACCCACTCAAAAGTTCTTAAAAGCACAGAAAAGATCACATCTGAACAAATAAATAAATAAAAATTGGAGTTCTACCAACCCAATGCCACAAACAACAAAACCCATTAATAGATACAAACACGAATATATATATATATATATATAGTGGAAAAGCGAAAGGGAAGTGGCGATGAGAATGAAAGAAAAGTGACCTCAGCGGCAACAAGGGCGAAGTTGCCAGCATTGGCACCAGTCTTGGCACCGCCCTTGCGCCAATTGATGAGGCGGAGTGCGTCGTGGGAGTCCCTGGACATGCCGAGGGCGTCGATGAGGGAGGTGGCGAGAACAGACTCCTTGAGGCCGTAGGAGCCCCGCTCGCGATCGAGGACGGGGAGGATGAGCCGCACGGCGCTGAAGTAGTCGGCGGGCTTGCAGAAGTTGTCGAGGAACTTGCGGAACTTGGAGCGCTTTTTGGCGGAGGATTTGCTTCGGAGCATCCAGTCGAAGAGGCTGCAGAGGACGCTGAACTTGGTCTCCTCCGTCATGGCTATGGAGGAAGGAAGGCTTCAAAGCTTTTGAGAATGTCAACAATGGGTTCCTTGATTTGATTTGATTTGATTTGGTTCGGTTTGGGTTTGGGGGTTTAAATGGAACCGCCCGGAGAGAGAATAGTAGTGTCTAGTGTCAGACTCTAGCTTGCGAGGGAAGGACAGCTCAAACGGCTTTTTCTTTTTTTCTCCCACGAGTCTATGCGCACCAGCGTTACAATTTACATATCTATTTGTTATTGAATTTTACTAAATAATTTTAATTAATAAAATAAATAACTGCAAAAAAAATTCCCTCATATTTAGATAAAATACAATAATATTCTCAAAATTAAGATAAATAATATGAATTAATCTAGTTTTAATAGAGGATATTATTATTTTTTTGTTCTTAAAATTGGTTAAAAAATCTGTTCAAGTTACTAATTTTCAGAAATTCTTAATCTCAGGGTATTATTTATTTTGCAGAGTCCAAACTTCAAGGTTTAATTTGCAGAACACCCAAACTTCAGAGTATTTTTTTGCAATTATTCCTTAATAAAATAAGTCTTAATATGGGTTAGTTTTACTTTTTTTTCTTTTTATTTTTTATCCTGAGATCATTTAGGCTATATTTGGTTTGGTAGAGAAGAGAAAAAATAAGAGGAAGAAAAAATTATAAAAGAAAAAAATATATAGAATAAAAAAGAAAGTGTATTTTGTTTATTATTGTTTGGTATGTAGAACGGGAAAAAAACTAGTATATTTAAAAATACTTATTTTGTCCTTTTATTAAAATTTTAAAATTAATGTATAAGATTATTTTGGTAAATTCACTTTCACACATTAATTAAAAAAAAAAGCTTTTCTTTCTCCTTTTCTCTCAATTTTTGGGAGAAAAATATTTATGTAGAGCGTACTATTTTTTTCTCTCCCATTTTCTCTCCATTTTTCTTTTCCCTTCTCTTTCTCCTCTTATCAAAAAACCTATCTTTTTAGTTTCCCTCCACTTTTTTCTCAAATTTTTTCCCTCCTCCCCATTTCCTTCCTACCAAAAATAGCCTTAATTCTACTTTTATTAATCCGAATGATGATGGATTGAAATCTGCTATCCCAAAAGATGTCTCATTTGTTGTCCCGTTATCTTATATGTTAATAAATCAGCAAAAAAGTTTTTAAAAAAATCTAACTTAATAATTTTAACTTTTTTTCAAAAGAGTAGTTATTAGTTATTTGTCAAACATCTAAGTGAGTGACGCATGAACAACAAATTGAGACAGACAATTTCATTTCCCGAGTGAGAAGTTAAATCTCATGTTAGTCCTTAACTTTTACAATGTCCCATATTTGGTCCATAAATTATATTATTTTTTGGATCTTATTAATTTTGATCATATTTTAAAGCTTATGGCCAAGACATAAAAATAAATAAATAAAATAAATTAAAATTCTCAAGCCGGCTTAAACATTAGATTGGGATTCAAAAAATTAGTTCTGATTTTGGCATTTCAGAGTGCTAAGGACCTTTGAAATCGGTAGCTTCAAAGTCAATTTAAGCTAGAAATAAAAGTACATATATGATGGTAGGAGGTGTAGCATCCAAACAGCAATGATAAAGTATTTGAAGATAATACAACAAATTTATGGCGACTATTTTATGACATGAGCTATTGGATTTGTGGCGTGGTAGGGGTTATGGGTTGTGGATGTAGGTGGTGAAGTCTGGGAAATATTATGTATTTTTCGGATTTTTATTTTTTTGGTTTTTGTTTTTGTATTTTTGTGAATTAAAATAGGTGATATATATATGGTATTAAGGTCTATTTTTTACGAAATTATTTAGAGCAAGGCCTAGTCTAGTTATCACAAAATATGCATTAATTATCTTATTAGGTGTGAATACTCCCCCTCCCCCCCCTATCTCAAGTTAGTATCAAAATATCATAATTACCCTCCAAAATCTTTTTCTTTTTCCTCCAATATTATGTTTTTAGTTTTTTTCCTTCTCATCTCTTTTTTTCTTCATATATTTTTCTCTCTTTTTCCTTCTTTGAACTTTGAATATAAATTGTTCCATCAAGGTCCCTTCCAAATTACCCTTTATCTTAATTTATGAACTAGTTGTTGGAAAATTGAGATTTCAATCTTACTCACTCTTATTTTGAAAATAACAAATATTTGATTTAGTACTAATGATTTAACTTGAATGTGTAGTGAAATGGCTTTAAAAGTTCTAACTCAAGTTTATCAAGGAATCAAACTTGAAAATGGATGCATATTGGAGTTATTATAATCAAGTTTGAAGATGGACAATCAAGATACAAGACCATAACTTGGATAGGGTATATTTCATATTTAGTCTTGTATTTGATTTAGTTCATTGCACACAAATTCTCTTTGTATTGGCTCATACTTTTCAAAAGAGCTTTCAAACTACTTAAGCTTAAAATGATTATTTTAATATAGAAGTTTGAAAATAAAAAATAATAATTTTGAATGGGCAAAATATTCTTCAAAACATGATTTCTTAAATTTAAATAAGTTACAAATATGTTTGAAATCATGACTATTTGATATAGGCTAAAAAGAGATTTTCTATTTACAAACTAGAACATGTTTCGATATGAATACTTTCTAAATTATTGTTAAATATCTTTGTGAAAGTAAAACAAGTTTGCAAGAGCCAAAATACTCTTTTCAAATTGATTTCTAATGTTTTTGAAGTGTTTAAAACAAGTTTAGAAGTCAGTTTTTGAAAAACGCCAAAAGCTGTCAAAATCTAAAAAATAGCCAAATGCTGAAACTGCCAAAATAAGCAGGGTTTTCGGTCTACCGAAAATTCCACCGGTCTACCGATTCCTCTGGTTTTTATTTGTTATTTTTAAATAATTTTTTAAATCCTACCGTTACAACCGCACTTCCAACGGCTAGTATTTTTTGGTCGACCGAAAGTGCATTTTCGGTCTACCGAAAATGACAGATTGTCTGTCTAACGGTTAGAAACGGCTAGTTTTCAATCAAGCTTATAAATAGAAGCTATTTTAAGACTTTTGTGAGACTTGACATGAACCTAAATTGTTATCCAACTACTTTCAAAGTCTAAAAGCCTATTCTTACATTGAATTAACTTTCAAATCATATTGAGCCAATCTTAGAGCATTTATTATGCATTGTTCTCAAATCTCCTAAGCCAAAATTGTATTCATTACTTTGTGAGGAGAGTTTGTGAGTGTGTTCACTCTTATCTTGAAAAACCATTGAGTGTGAGGTATGGTTGGCACCAGAGTCATAAATAACCGTGTGTAGGTGAGGTTGCCACTGGAGTCAAAAATATCCGTTTTAGGCGAGGTTGTCACCAGAATCAAAATAACCCGAGTGTAGGTGAGGTTGTTAACGGAGTCTAAACAACCCGTGAGTTGGTGAGATTGGCACCATTGTCTAAACAATCCGTATAGGTGAGATTGGCACCAGAGTCAAAACAATCCAAGTTAGGCGTGATTGAGCCGGAGTCAAGACTTTTGTAAAGGCATGAGTGTGCCTAAGAAGAAATCACTCGTTATGTACAAGAATCGGTCAAGCCCATAATCTTGATCTGAATAGTGGAAAGCTCAAAGAAAGTTGCTGAGGGCCGGAGACGTGAGCAAACCGTCGTGTTTGTCGAACCTCGTAAAAATCGAGTTTGCACTTTCTCTATTCCTACACTATTTACTTTATTACAAGCTATTTATTTGAGTGTTTGATATTTAGTGTGCTTAATATACTTGGTATCTTTGCTATATATTTGGCATTATTGTTTATATAGTCTTGAAGTTTCAAAATTGTGGTCTATGGTTTTATATAGTTGAAAAGTTTTCGCAAAAATTTTAAAACCCAATTCACCCCCCTCTTGGGTTGTTAATCTTGGGCTAGCGAATTCCTGATACTAGTCTTCACCAAAAAGTTAAATTGGGGTAGAAGCAAAAGACAGATTGTACAAAACTTACACTAAATTACAAGTGGTGACTTAACAAAACCTCTTTAAGCTGTAACTTGCTCAAAATGGAGACCAAGCAAAAAATAAATAAATTAATTAAAAGATGAGCATAATGGAACGTGATTTGAAACCAAATCCCACACTCCACACACACTCTCTGTATTGCTATTGATAACTGCTCAAATTTAAGCTCTAATTAAGAGAGACTTGTCTTAACTATAATGACAAAATAGAGGAATTTTCTTGACTTTTGTTTCCTGGATATAAATTTCCTTTAATCAAACCTTAGAAATCATCATAATCTTATCTGAGTATGTTAGGGCTTGATTGGTTCAAGATTGAAAAATAGTCTTTTTAGAAAGAGTGAATTGGAAATAAGAATCTAGAAATAGTTGGTGAAAACGTGTTTCTGAAAACATGATTGGTTACACTTTTTATTAATGTTTTATAAATTAAAAAAATCTGAAACTGTGTTTGGTTTTGAATTTAGAAACATAATATAAACAGAATATGTGATTGGTTTAAAGTAATCTTAAAAAAAATATATTTTTCCTAATAAAAAAGTCTTAATGATAAATAGTGATAAATTGTAATTGTGAATTAATTAAAAAAAATTTAGTTATGTGATTGGTTTAAAGTATTCTAAAAGCATTTTTTTTCCCAATACAAAAGTCTTAATTACAAATAGTGATAAATTATAATTGTGAATTAATTAAAAAAAATTGAAGAACTAAAATCGAAACTAGTAAACAAACGTAAATTAAACTACGGATTCTCTTGTTAAAAAACAAATAAAGTCCTTTTGTTACTATAATTAAGATACATTTGTCATGCGATATCATCTCTAAAATTGGTCATCTGGGTAATATAGACTTGGCTTAAATTTATCTCTGGCATTCCAAAACTTTCTATCTCGTCTTCCCTTTTAGATTAATTTTGTATTGTTGTTGTCGCTTGATTTTGAGCATCAACTTCAATATCTTCTAGAGGTATGGTATCAACTGAATATTGGTCACACATATTATTATTAATTGAATGCATTCTAATCCAATTGTGTACATCACAACATGCAATTGGTATTCGGCATTGTTTTCTTAGTAAATATGGAGGCATTAACTTCAAAATTAGAAATCGAGCTTTTAGCATTCCAAAACAACATTCTATCACGTTATGTATTGACGAATACCTGCAATTAAATAACTTCATCGCACCTCTCAGATGATTGCCTCTTCCTCTAAAATGATACAAGTGATAATGTTCTCAAATGATTGCCTCTTCCTCTAAAATGATACAAGTGATAACGTTCACCATGATATGGATCTAGAAAGCCAAGCATATTTGTATATCCAGAATCAATAACATTATATTTTACTATATAAAAAAATATATATTATTAAGTACATGGTGTAAAATTATGATGTGTTCTTCGTCAAAAAAAAAATTATAATGTGTTCAACTAAGTGCGTTTGATTACTTTTTGGAGGCATTGGAAAGTCGTTATCCTAACTAATAGCATCAATAAGCACTCTAGATTCATTTGTTGTTCCTTTCCATCAACTGTAGACAAAATTGAACAACATACTGAAAGAGTATGCGACCATTATATTTTGAGCTACTTCTACCTTTCTCCTCTATATGCAATGTTCTTTCAGCTGGTACAATTGCACTTATATGAGTACTATTAATTGCTCCAACACAGTCCTATAAATAAGAAGCTAATCCTATTAAAAATAAGTACAAATTAATCTGGAAAGTAAAAGTTGTATAAAAATTTAATCTGAAAGCAAAACTTGCATAAAAAAATCTCACCTTAAACCATGGGTAGTACTTGGGGTTATTTTCAATCTCTGCTTGCACAATATTGAAGAAGGAGGCCTTATAATTTCTCATCCTAAATGATACATTGCATCCAATACTCTAACAAACTAGCAACAAACAACTTCCCCAAACGTTTTTATTTTTTTTGCCATTTTCTGAATACGTTGGTTATGTGGTATAATCTACAAAAACATCATAATAGCCTCTTTAGTACAAACTAACTTATCATGTTCTAGTAATTCCATCTCTGTTGATTGGCGATACAATGCTCTAAATGCAATAATATCCATCCTAATAATATTAAATAATCTTTTAGGATGTCCATTTAGCAACTCAAGCAAATATTGGCGTCTAAATATCACTGAGGTACGAAGTGGTCATCTAGGTTGCTGAGCCAAGTACATGTCATGCATATGTTTTACCACAAGAGTCTGCCCAACTAATTCATCACTCGATGTAGATGAGTTGTCATAAAAAAAATATCAAATTCATCACCCGAATCATCCATCTTATGTACTTATTAATACAATAAAAATTTAAATATGAATAGTCAAAATTATAAAAAAGAAATTTATTACATAATAATAAATGTCATAAATAATTGGAAATGAAATGAAAGCAAACACAAAGACACTATCACTCATAAAACAAAATTGAAAAAAGTAAACAAATTGATGTCATAGAATCAAAGTAAAAAGAGCAACACAAAATAAGTTCTTAACAAAATAAATTACGAGCCACATTCAGTTATTCTTGTAATGAATCTAGTCATGCACGATGACGATCATCATTTATTCTCTTATGAATATTATTCGCCATTCTGGTACCACAACAATTTTTTTTATTGCGTTACAATATTTTTTGCTATCTAACTCTAGTATGGAGTCTAGAATATTTTGACACGCTTCTACATTGAACGGGTCAAAATCATTGTTGTCCTCACTATTTTTTTTCTCTTTTAATTCTACTAACTTACGTGTGGTCTCAACGAGTAAGTGACGCTTCAGTCTTAGCACTAAGACTTTTTGCAAATTCCTTCAAAACATGTTCAAAGGATGATTGAACTTCCTTTGTTTTTTTTTCTCCTTTGGTCTTGGTGCATCAAGTGGAGTAGTTACTACTCGACAACATACTCCAGTAATTTCTTCTACCCTTTCATCATCATATTCTCTACCAAATTCAGCACCAATGTCAATATGTGTTCCAGTGCCAACAAAATAATGCTCTTCTTGTGTCTTTTTTCATTTGCACTAGGAGGAAGCTGAGTGGAGACATAGCTCATCCCACCATAGCATTTGCATCGTTGAATATTACTCTAAGTAAATTAAAATATTGTAATCCTTTCTTGTGATACTTCTTTGCATTTGGATATTTCTACAAATTCGAAATACATATAATATTAATATATTAAGATGAAAAAGAATAAGAAACAACTAACTAAACTAATACAAGTATATTACCTTAACATAATAATCTCATACTTCCTCGCTAGTAGTTACAATATTAATCTCAGGGTCCCATCTCATACAAGTTTGCTCAAGAAGGTGAGAGAATTCCTGATGTAATTTTCTTAGTCGATTGAATTTGGATTTTAAATTATCTACTTTGTACCTCTTTCCAAATTTGTCGAATATGTCTTTTTAGATCTTTTGCCATCCTTTCTTATCAAAAGTTGTAGTTTGTAACCCTTTTTCTGGTCTTTTCATGCAATAGTCCAATGAAAAGGACTCAATTGGTTCAGGCCATAAAGCATGATCCTCAGAATTTGTGTTCTTTGTATCCATCTAAGTATTCAACTTATATTATATAAGAGATATGATGTTTCTAATTAATGATCAGAAAAAAAAAGAGACATACATATAACTACAAGATTAGAATATTAATTTAATTAAGCACATTACATTAAATGAAAAACTAGATATATATTACATCCAAAATAAATTAGCCGAAAATATATATTAATTTTCATGATCTTTGGTTTATTTGGTGGAAAATGATTTTTGTTATGAATTTTTAAACACAAGCACACGTATCACGAAAAATAATATAATGATAAATAATGGATATCGTTTCTACAGAGAAACTGTTATAACTTACTAAGTGCTAACTTAAACCAGTTATCGATTTATTTAGACAACTGAATAAAAGTTTTAGAATTAAAATTTAAACCAAAACAAAACTGGAAAACAAATCAAAACAAAATTAAAGTGAGCAAATAATTCTATCAGTTCACCGATAAAACTAAACATAGGATTAGGGGTGGTAATTTAGGTCACGACACGATAACATGACTCGAAAATGACACGAAGTTAGCGGGTTTGGGTTTGTCTTAAACATGTACAGGTCAAAACAGGTTAAACCCAATTAAACATGATTAAATAATAGGTCATTAGCAGGTTAACCTGTTAAACCCGAAATTGACCCGTTTAACACGATTAAATTTTTTGAGACATTGTATTATCTTGTGTGTACCAAGATTTAAAACTTTCCTTTTATGTTTTATGTACTAAAACTTGAAAGTTTTATTTTGGTTTTAAACTTTGGATTGTGTGTTATATTTATTTGATTATGGTTACTTGGTTATATTGGAAATATAAAATAAGTTAATAGATTATATCAAATTATATTAAAAATGTGAAATATGTTAATATGTTAAAATTAATAGGTTAATACGTTATGTCAAGTTGAACTAAATACAACATATTTAACATTAACATGTTAAATTGAGTTCAATTAACGGGTTAACAGTATACAGGTTAGCAGATCGTGTTACGTTGGACACGATCTGAATACGACATATTTAAATAACGTGTTAAATGTGTCGCTCACAGGTTAACCTGTTTATTTAGCGTGTCGGGTGTGGGTTTACAAATCATGACACGAATAATAAACATGTCGGGTTTGGGTTTGGTAATTGCTCGTTATATATATGCCTCGACACGACACGAATATGACACGACAACACGAATTGCCACCCCTACCTTGGATTATAATTTTCATTCTACGTCACCCTAAATTATTAGTTACCTTCTCTAAATTACTATTTAATCTGAATGGCTAATTAAGAATCCTAATATGTCCACAAGCCTCTTCCAATAGTTATGTAGAAATATCATCTTTAATTAACTCAGTATATTCCTATGAGAATTAGATTAGGAAAAGATTCATTAAGATTAAGATCTTTCAACAATTGCACATATTATGTAGGTATATTTATATCCTACACAAACTCATCTAAATATGATGATAACATGTTATTCTATCTAGGTCTCAATCTAAAGTTCTTTTTCCAAGTTCATTAAGATTGTCTAACCAATCTAAGTGGTGATCAAGCACTTAGAAGCATTAAGAAAAGGATAGAATAAACAATTCGTAAATCAAAATCGCAAATCAAATAGAAAACATCATAATTCAAATTGGATATAGGGATTCCATTGTAACCCTAGACAATAAGTTTAGTTCATAATGGAATTAATAAAAATAATGGACAAAAGATTCAACATCTTTAAGAAATTAAATTAAAGAGAACATTTAGATGAAGAATAAATCTATTGATGTTGCTCCAGTGCCTGTTCTGTAATCTTCATTCTCTCCTTCGCTTTGCTTCTCTAGGTGTTTCTCCCTCTTTCTAGTCTGTATAGGGTTTGCTATATCTCTCTAAAACTAACCTTTGACTCTATTTATAAGCCTTGTCCTCAGCTCTTGGGTAAAATCGTGTTTTAAAATAAAACTTGTAACCTACGTCCCTCAACCGTGAGCTCCCGCTATAGCTGGATTCTTCTCCACTACAACCGTGGCTCTCAGGTAATTCCTGCTCATGAACATGCACTGCAGCCCAATTGTTCCACACTGCAGCTGTAGCATCATAATGTTTCCAGTGTCGCTTCAGCTGAAGCTAGCTAATCCACTCCGCAGCCACATCTCTTGGCTTTAGAACTCTTTAATTCATTGATTTCTCGCTGTGGCCTGAACTTTACCCGCCGCAGCTGTGAGTCTCTTCCTTTGCCACCAATTTTAGACCATTCTCTTGTTGTAGTTGTGATTGCAAATCTTAGTTTTAACTTCATTTTGCATGAATCCAACCTAATTATATCATCATATATCAGATCTACAAATAAACAACAAAAACACAGAAATTCCTAACAAGACACTTAAAAATCAATAAATATTAAACCTGAAAAATCACCAATATTATATATAAAACAAACCTATCCATTTTTCATTAAGATGATACGTCGAATTTTATCGATATATATTTTTTAAAACTACGACTTTAGAAAATCATGTATTTTTCTTTGGGTTTTGTCCTTATTTTATTTATCAGACCTAATTATAATATTCATTTTTCCAAATCTGTATATTTTACTTAAGTCTTATAACCATATTTAGAAGGCAAACTATATATCTAATTATTGTTACTAAATAGGTACACATGCTTTGTAAGTGAGTAACTTTTACGTGTACTTTTACCATGTTTACATAACCTATAATTTCCATCCATCTTTAATTCCCAATTAGAGATAAAAAAAATATTTTGATGTGATTACCAATTTTGGATGAATTAATATCCACATGTTCTTAGATAATAATTTAGTCATATGACAAAATTAAGTAGTTATTTGAACTTGAAACCCAGTGAGACTTTGAGAGTACTTTTCGTGGTACAAGTTTATTAATAACATGTAACTGTTATGAGAAAAAAAATTTGAATAAAAAATTTAATAAACGTAGTATATCAACAAGATCTTAAGCATTCAAACTATGCATACAAAAACAAACAAGTAGATAATTTTAAAAAATCTCATCATTTTACTACAGAAGACTACAAAATCAATGGGTTATTTCTATACTAATCAAATAAAGTTGCTAGGCTAGAATAATCAATAACATATAAATGAGGCTTAATATTCTGGTACCTCATATAACTTTAACATAATATTATATAATATTATATAACTAAAGAATTATTAAGGCCAAAGAACTACAAGACTTATATAAAGAGACACCAGAAACCAAATATTTGACATTGAACTATAAGGTAATATTAGTAAGAAGCTAAAGACAAATATATTACACAACCTATGCAAAATTATAAATATCAATAAATATAACAATAAAATCGTAATTTTGGAACCAATTAAACTTTAAAAAGATATAAAACTGTAAATTAAACTATATACAGATAAAGCAATATCATATGAGGTAAATATTTTGGCAAGTCCAAAATCATGTGCTCCAACATTAGGCTATTATTAGTAGTTAACTATAATTTTGATTCATTATTATAAGAAACTATTCAACTTCATTTAGTATAAATTAGTAGTTATTAGATACAGAATCAATATCAAAGGCATAACTAATTTAGACATGCTTTAACTTCTTGGTTTAGGGTTTAACTTTATTTAGCATGATCTCTGATAGAATAGGATCATATGATGCATCAAAAAAGACATAACATTCAGTATAAAAATCTCACATCAATGTAGGTAGAAATATTAAAGAAAACTTTTCTAAAAATTCCAATAGTATATATCCGTTTTAAACTCCATGACTAAACAAAAAATGCATGAAATAAGTGACAACAAAGACTAATATAACTCGGATCATTTTCATTTGTAGTCTCAATAATTCTTATGATTTTTAACCTAAAAATTTTAAGAAAAATGACTTTAGCTTAAATTTTTGTCTTAAAATTGAGATACACCATCAAATTCAATCTTTATTTAAGAACACTCCACAACTAATATTCTCCATAAAGGCACCCTATGATAACGTTTACGATTTTAGACTTTTAATAATACTTTGTTTATACCTACAGTGAATGAAACAAATTAAAATCTGAAGACTCTTAATACTTATCCATCAGGATAGAGACGTCTAATAGGTGAATACAAAACAAACTAAAAGATATTGGAGACCAAGAAATTGGGCACACAAAATATAGAGCAGAGAAAAATATTATCATTATAAGGATCAACGTCCAAAACCTCGAGAAAAATATACTTCAATTGTTAGCAACAATTATACAAGATAATTAACCCTCAAATATATACAAAACTTTGAGTCCATCTCCTTGAACACAAGGGTCAAGACATATACATAATTACTTGTGTATATGTGTAAATAAATATTTAGCACAAAAGATGACAACATGGCACTAATGTCATTAGATGTTAGAGATAATCGTATGTAACTAGACTCGTGATCATTTTTTTAGAGAGATGCTACTTCTTTTGGAAGTTTTCAAACTCGCACGATTAATGCATTAAGTAATGACCATCTATGAAGTGCCTAGTTTCTGAAGCAAGGAAAAATTGCGTCATAAAATTTATTTCAAGGCACAAGAATAAAATTTTAATAAAAAGTCCC
This sequence comes from Trema orientale, assembly GCA_002914845.1. Lineage (NCBI taxonomy): Eukaryota > Viridiplantae > Streptophyta > Magnoliopsida > Rosales > Cannabaceae > Trema > Trema orientale. Next base: position 557,202 of record JXTC01000078.1, on the reverse strand, counting down.
TGAAAAATTGAGTTGAATTACTAATTAATTTTCAAACCAAGCTTTAGCCGTTGCAAATTAACTAAAGAAGAAATCTATAAATATAGAGGTATACATAAAGTTATGACTTTTCGCTTGTAAATTTGGATAATAATATATTTCCTTTGTTTATAATGTATTTATTTATTTATTATTTTGTACAATTTAGCTTTATTATGGAGTTATACTATTGTTGAAACTATGTTGACAAGAGCCTTATGAATAATATTAAAGATAACCAATGGATTTATAATGACCTTATATAATAAATTAGTATCGATGAGAAATACTACGACATTATATGAATAATTATATTGACATTTGTGTATGAATCAATACGGGTTATTAGTCGCCCTAAAGATTATAAATTTGTCATAGAATATGAACAAGTTGCAAAGTTACTATATATATTAGCATATAATGCTAATACTCGAACTCTTTTTCATTTAGTTAATCCTTTTTTTTTATTGAGTGAGTCAATAAATAGACATTTTAATAAAGTATAAAGGAAAATCATTTTCTTAGAAGATTAATTCTTAAGGCAACCAAATTAAGTTAAAGAACCACGATAAATAGTCGATAGTAATGTATTTATGTATAGTTTTAACATATAAATACAAACTATAGTATTTATAATGAACTTATCTCTTTATTTCATTTCTAGTTATTTAACTTTACTTCAATTTTTGAATTGCGTATGAGCAATTGATAGAACTATGTTCATGTAAGAATTTTAAAAAATGAGTCACAAAAGAATCATGGAAGGAAAGATATATATACTCGTTTAGTTCACCCATTCTCACCCATTCCAATTCCATGACATTCAAATATTATTGGGTATTTTTTCTAACAATTCTAGTTTTTTAATTCAAATGGTTCATTGGAATGAGTGTTTAGTTCAGTAATTCAGTTTTTCTATTCAAACGGTCTATCAGTCATATCTACCATTTGAAATGCGATTTTTCTTTTTGGAATGAGAATGATGCTCCCCATTGTTTTTGAATGGTCCAAATATCTTCCATTCTAATTACAACTCATTCTACTTTATTTCACTTCAAATGTCTCTCATTCTAATTATAACTCATTTCACAATTTCTATTCAAATACCTCCCTTCAAATGGTCTATTGGAATAAATGTTTGTTTTAATAATTTAATTTTTCTATTCAGATGTCACATCAATCATTGAAATGGTTTTTTTTTTTCTAAGAATGGGAATAGAGCTCCCCCTTATTTTTGAATAATCTATTTTAATGTTCTCATTCTAATTATAACTTATTCTACTTTATTTCACATTAAATTTTCACATTCTAATTATAACAAAATCCACAATTTCTATTTAAATACACACATTCAAATAAGAGAATCAAACGAGTCGTAATTAAAAACGTTAATGCTATATGTGGATTTAATATGAGGTTCACTTATGTGTTTTCTAAATGGGAAGGGACTGCATTTAAGAATAATGCAAATTTATTTGGCAAGTGACAGTTAATATATAATTCCTAGTGGTAAATCCAACTTTTGCTTGATTTGTACTTCTCTATATAAAATACTATAGTAAAAGTAGGAGCTTGCTTGGCAACTTTTTATATTTATATATTATTATTATTGTTTTGTTTTTAAAAAGTGAAATGGATGATAAAGATTATGTCAAACAAAATCTTAAGGACATCTACATCTTTCATTTCATTTTTAAAACAAAAAACAAAGAATATAAACGTTATCAAGCAAGTTTTAAATTGTTAATATCTTTTCGATAGGAAAATATTTTTCCATCGACCTGCCAAACTGATGAGTAGGCTTTTGGTTATTTTTTTATTCAAAATGAAAACCGACTAATTTAGAAAATACGTCCGATGGTTTGGTCGATTTTAACTGAAAAATAGAATTTTTACATCAGAAAATTAGTCTATTTGTTTATTTGATTTTCTGAGTTGATTGTTTTTTTTTTTTCTTTTGACTGGGAGAAAAATAAGGAACCAAAATTTTTTCTTTTATTTCTTTTTAAAGATTGTTCCATTATTAAGATAGAACTACATAGGGAATAATAGTACAAAATGACATTAAAATCGTAAACATAAAAATTCAGCTCGGTTAATATACATCTAGACATATAAATCAAATTTGGATATAAAAAAAATATATAATAATTCGGGTTCTTGGATAGTTCAAAAAATAATTATCCTTACGGGGAAAGAATTTTATTTGGGTTTTAGGAGAGTTAGAAAATGGGTCAAAATTAGTTTTAAGGATTATTTTTTGATATAAGCTATTAAATATAAGATGGAAAAAAAAAACTAAATCTAAACTTTCAGTTCATTCAACTTTTTTATTGATCAGTTTGGACTTAAGAAGGGAAACTGCCCACACTATTGTTGATTTTTTAGCTATCGATTTTTTTTTTTCAGTTTTTTTTTTTCCAATTTCAGTTGATCGGCTTTCTTAGTATGTTCGGTGTGGCTGTTTTCCTTTCTTTTTTTTTTTTCCCCTTTCGTGGACGAGAGTGGCACGAAGATGTGTACATATTGGAAATCACAGGAATACAAAAGGCTATTAGCTTATATAAGTAGATATGACTCATCTAATTAGAGCAAGGTTTCTAACTTTTTAGGTAGAATAAAAGATGTTATTTTCATTATACTGATCTAATTAACTTATAAGATGATGATTTAAGTACACTTTTTTTATGATATTGAGTTCTGATTTTTCAGGTCTAAAAGGAAGTGGGAAAAATTGTAGATTTCAATGGATGAATACCTAAAAGGCTAAAACTAAATTAATGTCAAGAAAGGTAACTTCAGTCGAGAAGAACACAACAACATTATCAAACTATATAATACTATAGGCACTAGATCATAAGAAAAGTAACTTTAGTTAACAAAAAAACAAACACAATAACATTATCATACTACGTAATACTATGGGCACTAGGTCACTAATAAACTATATATTTATCATAATTTTTTTCCAGCCATATATATGATATTAATAAATTAATTTCACAATTTTTTCTTAATTCTTTAGATAATTTGCAATTGCAACTCATTTAAGAGGAAGAACAGATAATGAGGTTAAGAACTATTACATATTTATATTAGGATTCTCCGTAAAAGAAAATCTGATAATAATCAAGAATCGAGTGACGACTCAAACGTCAATAATTTTCTTTGAACATTAAAGATTTACATAATGAAGAAGTGTTAATGGAGCCAAATGAAAATCAAGAATCGAGTGAAAACTAAAAAGTCAATAAGTTTTCTTCAAACATTGAACATTTTCATAATTAAAAAGTGTTAATGGAGCCAAGTCATGACAATGTTCCTCATCGTTCAAATATTTCAGCATTGATGACAAATATTCCTCAGGTTCTTGATAACTATCTTCAAGTACTGAAATCCTAATTAGTACTAATAATGTATTCGAAACAAAAAGCACGAATGATATTAACTTTGATGCTGACTCTAATGTTGTTAACACTAAATCTTTTGAAGTGGTTTTTGGAGTCAGTGACAATTTTTTGACGGAGCTGTTTCTGGCATTGAAACTCAAACTGCAATTTTCCTCCCTTCATGGACCAGAATTTCCTCGCCAATAAATAATTTTCTTCTCCTGGGTGCAATTACCAGGTTTGCAAATAATCTTAACATTCTTTATGCCAATGATACTGGATGAAAACTAGTTGTTTAGTAACTGGAATTCTAATCTGAGCTATGATATTTATCTCTTATTTTTCTAATTGTTCTTGATTATTACATCTTACTTGAGTTTTATTACTATTAATTCTTATTTGTGGTTTATAATTATTGTCCTTTTTCACGGTGTTAATATCATTATCATGCACTATATATTATATCAATTACTTGTTCAATTAATATTTATAAATAAAATATAAAAAATAGATGGACGAAAAGGAAATTTTAGAATAATTTGGAACGAATGTGAAATGGATAAAGAAAAATATTTGGAACTAATTTGGGATAAGATGTAATTAATTTAGGAGCGGAAAATTTGGCATTGAGTGGAGACAAAAAATAGAAAAGGGATAATAAAGAAAGAAAAGATCAAAATTTTGAAAGATTTTTGAGTGCTTGGGAAAAACAATGGATTATGGCTGTGGTTATAACACCCCCTACCTTAACCATATAACTATAGGTCAAACTAGGAAGTATTATTTTTTTTATAAACCACAACTTTGGTTTTGTTCAAAAACATGGGCCAGTTTAAATTTTTCAAAATAATAAGTTGCGTGGCATTACTTATTTTTTTTTTTTTTGTCTTTACAAAATATACAACCAAAAGTATGTCAATTTATCTTGTCATCATCAGTAAATATCAGTTTATCTTGTCATTAGCAGTAATATTTACAATAATTCAAAATATTAAAATTCAAAAACATCGCCCACAAGTCAAGCTCGTCTACATCTGTATGATCATAGTGACAAGAAAGCGTGCTAGCCAACCAGCAACTCTATACATCATATATCTCCTCTCCTACATCATGGGAACTAAATGAGCTAATGCTCAGTAACTAAAATCATGCATGCTCATGAACGTGTTTCATGCATAAACTTTATTGAAATTGTACTCTTTCTTTCAAAACTTTTCTTTTTAATGCACTTTTCTTGGAAAATATTTTTTTATAGGGCCCTTGAGTACACTACAAAGTCGCGGTAGTCGGTAGGCCATGCCCACCTATACGTGAAGGAAACACATGGCCAATGCGAACCATACCTACCTAATGCAGACTGACTAGATAATGCACCTAATAAATCTCATAGTACAATGCTCAGTCCCGGCAGTCAATTAGCCGTGCCCACCTCTGCGGGAAAGATGTCTGTGCAAACCATACCTACCCAATACAGTTAGACTAAACAATGTACTTAAAATATATCTCGTAAAAATCAGTACAATGGTACTACTTTAAATCCAATACGTGGAAAACTTCGCTTCTTTGAAAATCATGCTTAAATAATTTTATTATGCTTATGTCTTTTATGAATTTAACAATAACCATATAAATAATATATAATTGATATAATACACATAAGTGTGTAGGAAAACTTCTTATATCTACTAATATTCTTGCATCGACCTGATATCAATTTTATTACTAAAATGATCACTATAATGTAAAATGTGCAAAGAAAATGACTACAAGACTGAAATCACAACTTTCACAAAATCAGGAAACTCAATCACAATGTGAACTGAAAGTATACAAGTGATTTGAGGTACGTAGTAGCCAATAACTAGCATTGAAAACTGATTAAAATCATCAAAACATGAATGTTAGTTTTTTAGTACAAAAATGATCCAAAATGACACATACTTTCATAAAAACTAGTCTATTTGCTTCAAAAATGGTACCATTTGGTTTTAAAAATATTTAGATAGCACCTCCCCTATTTTTAGGACATTCTTACATGATTAAAATCATGGTTTTAAACCCGTAATAATATTTTACAAGCCAATTCCCATATATACATCTCAAAGAGGATCATTTAGAACAACCTAGGTGCACTTATATTCCTTTCAATTTATACAAAGTTTAAAACTACTTTTATACCTTTTTATTGTCACAAACAATAACCAAATAAATATATTTACATAATAGGATCAACAAATATACATTTCAATTTTATAAAGTCAGATTACAAGTATAGAGAACTTATTCTAACAATGAAAACAGATAAATCTATAAATAACAAACTTTAGGACTTTAGGTCTAACTTTGATCCTCCACTTAAATTCTATGTTTCCATCAATATATAAGATTTCCAAGGATCTTTATTCATCAAATAAAAGCTTTGATTCAAGAGCTAAAGCAAAAGAAATTTATTACTAACTCTAAATTCCACAAAAAGCTCACTTTAATTAGTTTGAACTTTTGTTAAATCTCTTGCCTGCTAATTTCACAAAACCGATTTCTAAGGCTTTAAATTTGATTTTAAGACTCAAAAGGACCTAGAGAAATCATTATTTAAGTTGTATCGAGTAGAGAATTGAAATAAGAAAATAAAACCTAGGAAAAAGAACTAGTAGAATTACCTTGACTTGTTTGGACCTATCTTGCTTTCTTGAGCTCCAATTTGAGTTTTACCACTCGGAAACTCTTGAATATGGATAAAGGGAGTTGAGAGAAGCCTAGATAGTGGCTAGAGTGGTTCAAGTTATGGCTGGGGAGAAAGAGGAAAGAAATGACCTGATTTGGTCCAAAATTAATACTTAATGACTAAGAAAAGGCATAACTTAAATTCTAAAGGGTATTTTTGGTATTTCACACCCTAACTTTCTATGTGTCCAGCTTTAAATCACTCTTGCCTTACTCATCACGTTGGTAGCTATTCCTATATACTCAAGTGTAGGCCAAAATAATGAAACCTAGCTTAAAAAGTGAAATCTAGTCATACTTTGACTTATGATTCTATATGACCAATCTTGTTGTAATCTGGTGGAATATAGCCCCGTAACCAATCAGTAAACGTAAAAATAAGTCAATTAGACTCCATTTAATGTTATTTTGTACAATTTAATGAAGTTATACTATTGTCAAAACTATGTTGATAAGAGCCTTATGAACAATAGTGAAAATAATCAAAGGATTTGTAATGAGTTTATGTAACAAATTAGTACCAATAAAAAATGCCACAACATAATACGAATAAGTACACTGGCATTTGTGTATGAATTACTACATGTTATGCGATCTTAAATCTATACAAAAGTCAACGCCAAGAAAGGAAAGTCGACAATTGAGATAAATGCGTTAAGGTCGCATATGTGCTTTTCTGATCAAAGTGCGACCTCCTCCAAATGAATAATATGCGACCAGTAGAAAGGGAAACTAGATCAATCTTCTCCTTCAAATGGATAATCTGCTAGAAAGGTAAACAAGTTTTTGGGTAGAGAACAAGCAATCCATTTATTAGTTATTACCCAATTTTGTATTAGTACCCGAAACTGTATTCTCTAATTATGTACTTTCATATTTTCACAATTAGGAAATTTAAAGCCACTCTTACCTATATAAAGGAGGCTCAGTCCCATAATTTGTCACGACACAGTTATCTCACAATCACTTCACTATACACTCTTTCTATAATTCTCTTTGTTCTCATCTTGAGGCTTAGAGAAACTCTTGTAATTCTCTAGAAAATAGTGACGAACAGTGGACGTAGGCTCATCTTTTTTGGGGTTGAACTACTATAAAATTATTGTCTCTTTATTTTGTTTTATTTTTTTCAATTCGTTTCACATACAAGACACATTTTGTAATTTCCTAAATTCATTATTGGCAAAACCTCCGTCAACACTACAGATTATCAATCACCCAAAGATTATAAAAATATCATAGAATATGAATAAGTTGCAAAGTTACTATACGTATTAGCATATAATTCTAAAAATTGAATTCTCTTTCTTCTATTTTTTTTTTAATTATTGGGTGAGTCAATAAGTAGACATTTTCATGAGGTGTAATGGAAAATCATTTCCTTAGAGGATCAATTCGTAAGGCAACTAAATTGAGCTGATGGACCATGATAAATAGTCAATAGCAATAAATTTAATCCATAATTTTAATGGATTATGCTTGACTATTAATTTCTCACCTCATCATATTCTAAAGTTTTGTTTGGTATGTAGGATATGATATAATATGATTGGACTATTTTAGGGTGCATTTGGTACATAGGACTGGAATTGGATTACAGCATCGGATTGGATTATAATGGATTGGATAAACTTAATACTATTCTATATTTGGTGCAGTATTGGATTGGATTAGGATTATTATTACAATATAAGACCCACTTTTCATTGGAATGTGCAATAAATTTATTTTATATTAGTTTAAATCTTAAAATATATAAAAAAAATTCATAATGTGAGACTCACTAGTTTTGGAATTTGGAATAGATGCGGGTCCCACCACTTTTAAGTGTGGGATTAAAATACTTTTGAATGAGATAAATTATTCTACTCACATGAGACTATTTTGGGGTTGTGGATTATTTATTCCAATCCCAAGTTAGCATCAAACTTGGATATGAGATAAATAATTTCAATCCCAATCCTAATCTCATATACGAAACAAAGATTGGATTAGATTAGATAGGATAGGATAAGATAAGATTATAGTCCAATCCTATCCTATATTTGTGTGCTACTTTTTGTTAGGTTAGGATTACCATGTGTCTTTCGTAGTTTTAACTAAATAATAATTTTGAGGTTTCATTAATTAGAAAAATACCACTTTAGAAAAATTACATTTTTAAACTTGAATTTTATAAAAATATCAGTTTTGAAAATGTATTTACAAAAATACCACTTTTAGAAAAATATTTTGAAAATTACTACTTTTAGAACTTAATTTTAGAAAAAATCATTTTTTCGTAAAATTATTTGCACAAATACTACTTCTAAAAAATTATTTCAAAAAAATACGATTTCGAGTTGCCACTTTTAAAAATTAATTTCGAAAAGTACCATTTTTTACTGTTTCAAAAATATTCTATTATTTTTCATCGAATTCCTAATTCCTCCTAATCTCAAATTCTCAAGAGGATAAGATTATCTCTTTCTAATGGTATTATTCTTGGAGTGAATTATTTTAATCCAATCTTATTCCTCTCATATGTATCTACCAAATATAGGATTAATTTGATCTAATCCAATCTCATCCTTATCCTACATTCCAAACGTAGCCTAAAAGTATTATTTAATCACAACTTTTAGTCATGGCCATTTGAAAATAATAAGATATATTATTTAATTTTTGTGTCACATAAATGTTTGTGCAACTAAAATATTATGAGTCCCAACTTGTGACTAAACGTATTATTTAATCACACTTTATTATTATCACTAAAAATCTAGCTTTTTAGAATTACAGGTACACAATCAAAATCTTGTCTCATAGCTACAAGCGGGGAAATATTTCCCCCAATTTGGTATTATCACTTCATAAGGGAAAATTTGAAATAAAATCTAAATTAAAAGATTTTGGTTAATTTTTATGGACTTGGATGATGTCCCACCCGACCTTTTACGGGGACTAGTCCCATTTATAAGTAGAGATGTTTGTTTAATTAGAAAGAGCATCCAACGGTTTGCATCTGTCATGGTGTAGATGCACAGGTCTAATAGCAGTAGTCAGTGCAAAAAGGTTGTGGTTATAGGATGTTTAGCTTAAATTTAATCTTTAAAAAAAAAGAATTAATAAATTATCTAAAAGGTTAGAATTCTAGGAAAGGATCGAAAGACACCTCTACCTGAATTTGGAAGAGGAAAGAATTAGCCACAGACTAGGGCTTGAAGAGGAACGAATCACAGGTCGAATTCGAGTGAGCTGAGGTTGGATTTGGAGGTAGCTGAGAGTGTTCATCGTTCAATTATTCCATCGATTTCAACCTGCCCATTCCATTAGTGTTAGTACTAGTCAGTCTTTTTAAGCGATTTTTTGCATTGGCTTGTGTTTTTGCGCATTTGTTTGTAATTTCCATTTGCACATTATTTGTGTTGAGTGATTTTGTGCATTTTGATCTGATATGAAGTTAATTATTTTTGTGAATGTAATTGATCAATCAAAGAGTTTTAGGTTTGGTTTTATTAAGTTAGATTTTATAGAATTATTTAACTAAAAGAGTCAATGTCCCTATTTGTAAAGAAACTCGAAACATTACACAAATAAATTCTAATGAATCTCTTCACAAGTAGGTACTTTGTTCATTCTCATTGACCTAGATTCGTGTCTTTGCATGATTCAGCCTTGCCCATGTTTCCATGCTTCTCAACAATTGCACCCAATTCCTATTAATATTCCTCGTTCAGCTCTTGTTACATTATGGAAGCCGTCCACAACTAATCTATGTTTGTCACTTATTGCTTGAAGCTGGATTCGAGGGAAGACACAAGCAGAAAAAATATATACAAGGTAAGATTTTCAACTGCAATTCCCAAAAACAGGTCCATTGTCACGTTATGCCTAAGTATAAAATTAACATATTTGCTCTTAGTAAGATGAGTTGTAAGCAAACCTTAGTCCAATATCAAATCTATAAGTTCAAGTAACCTACTTCTAAAATCTATATGGTCATCACTTTTCACCTTTTATTTAAGCTCCATTTTCAACTTTTATTTTTGTCTAATTTGCATTTGTTCTTTTTTCACACTATCACATCATTTTTAGCCCAAGTGTGTCGAAGGCTACTTATGATCCTGTTGTGTGATTCTTTTGACCACTACAAATAGTTGACCTGCCTAATCCCCAAAAAAGGCAACTAGCTAATTGAAGAGGAGATAATTACCCATTATTGTGTAGTCATCCAATCTCAATATTATATTATAATTTATTACGTAGTTTCCTATTCATAAAATTGGGAAACCTAAAGCCATCCTCACCTATATAAAGGGGTCTCAGTCTTATAATTTTTGATCTCACAATCACTTCACTATACATATTTTCTGTAATTCTCTCTTTGTTCTCATCTTGAGACTTAGAGAAACTCTTGTAATTCTCCAATAAATAGTGAAGAACAGTGAACGTAGGCTCATCTTTTTTGGGGGCTGAACCACTGTAAAATTCTTATCTCCTTATTTACTTTAATTTATCAACCCTTTTCACACACAAGCCACATCTTGTAATTTCTTAAATTCGTTGTTGACAAAACCTCCATCAACAATTGGCACTAGAAGGAGGGCTATTCCACCAAAAAGTTCATCAATTCTGCTTATTCAACGATGGCAAACACCAGAAATACTACCAGGAATGCTGGAGTTAGCCAAAATCAACCTCAAAATGCTACTGCTACACAAGTCGATCCTGCTCAGGATCAACTAGCTGTCCTGAGGAGAATATCATCCAGAGACAAGATCGCATGGAGGATGCTCTTGCAAACCTTCAGCAAATCACCAATCAGATCAATGATTCTCTGAGACGAGTTGTTGAAGGACAGATGGTCACTCCACCACAGCACAAATGTCTCAGAGATTGCTCTGCCCAACGACTAGAAAGAGGAGTCCAGATCCAGGATGTGGGAAATAGTGACCAGCCCAGGACCCATCAGAAGTGCCATGCAGATCACACTTCTGAGGGAAAAAGGAAAAGCTGCAGACTTACCACAAGAATCTGGTACTGGGAGTTCGAGCATAGACCATGATCGTGGACAACCCTTTAGGAGAGCTCCCGTCAACCATGATCATCTGAGCAACGAGCAGAATCGTCAATCGAGAAATGTCTTCGAAAGAATTAGCAAGGAGCTAAGGCAAAACTCTGTAGACCTAAGACAACATCTAGAATAGCGACGTCAAAAAGGTAGTCATGAGTGATCCACATCGCATCATAATGACTGAACTCCATCACGTCGGACTATGTCACTGAAATCTTCACAAAGGTCACTGCAGACCCTGTTTAATTAACCTGTCTTACGTCGTGATAATAGTGATCAAAAACCACCCTACCACCAGCAAGAGACAATGCGCTTCCTCCTAACATTGATGTTCATAATCTGAGGATCGCATTAGATGCACTTGCTGGATGGGATGATAAGCTCACACATGGATATAATCAATCGCCTTTAACGAAGAAGTTCGAGCTGCTGCACTTTCTGCTAGATTCAAACTTCCCACCATAAACACCTTTGATGGAAAAACTGATCTGCAAGACCATAAGGATCACTTCAACGATATGATGGAGCTCTACCAGGTTGATGACCTTGCACATTGCAGGTGTTTTGCTATAACCCTCACAGGTATAGCAAAGAAGTGGTTTCGAGGACTTCAACCTGGTTCAATCTCATCCTGGCAGACTCCAGACCACATTCTTGAGACAATTTCAAGCTGCAAATAATTTTACTATTTCTTTAATCAGTCAGTCTGTCATTCGACAAGGTCCAAAGGAAACTCTTGGATCATACCTCAACCGTTTCACTTCAGAATTAGCAAAAATCAACAACCCACCTGAAGGACGAGTTCTGACTTTGATGATGGCTGGAGTGCGACCAGAGACTGAACTCTAGGAAGAATTGCTAGAGTGAGAATGTAGGACTCTCAAAGACTTCTACCGGAGAGTTGGTCGACATCTAAGGGTGGAATCTTCTTGGAAAAATCTTCGTAAAACCAAGAAGGAAGGAGGAAAGGATACAACCAAAGATGCGACTATTAAGTCCATAAAAATGGAGTTATCAAGTACTAATGTAGTTTAAGTTTTGCTATGTTCTCATTTATTTTCAGTTGTTTCAATTATTTTCCTATTGTTTTGATGTTGTGCTTATTTATGTATCTAGATGAATGAAACAAAGGTGTTTGATGCAAAATGAGATGAATTTGTACCTCACAAATAGGTCTTTAAAACCATTAGAATCAAAGTTCAATCCGATACGGTTGTAATGCAATGAAAATGAGGCAAATCGGAGCTCAAACGAAGAAATGATGCACCCGGTAAGCTGAGGCACCAGACCAGTAGAAAAGTGGCGCTGGGGCGCTAAAAGTGGCGCTGTAGTACCAATTCTCGGGAACTTTTAGCCCTGCAGCGCCAAAAATGGTGCCACGGCATCACCCACTACGTCCTGAGTCAATAATTGACGGCCAAGGTCAACTTTTTGATGATCTAAGAGTCCAAATTCAGCCTGTCTTAGGTTTGCACAAGCCACCTCTTTAAAACCTTATCTTTGGGGTTGAAAGAGGCATGTGAGGATAGAGAGAAAGAGAGAGTGGCAACCATGGAAGGAGAAGAAGAAAAGGAGGAAGAAAAAGAAGATAAGCTCCAATCCTCCATTTCTTGATTTCTTCCACAACATCAACACCATCATTTGTTCTTACAATCTTTTTTTCATTTTCTTGTAAGTGTTTATTTGTATTTTCATATTTAGAGAGTGATATTATTGAGAGCAAATATTTGAGAGAGAAGTCAAGAGAGCAAGAACTAATCTTGGATGAGGAGATTGACAACTTCTATTAACACCTTCAAGCTCTTCAAAGAGGGAGAATTCTAAAACTCCTTTCTCTTTGATATCTTGTATTTCTTGAATTCATTGTATGAAAATGTTATTGTTCTCAATTTATATTATGAACTAAATTTCTTTTTATCTAGTTTTACTATGTGAACCAACCTAGTATTTTGTATTTGTATATTTCTCTCCTCTTTTATTAATTAAGTCCATTGTTGAGTTATTTGTTTTATCTTATGCTTATTACTTCTATTTAATTGATCACTACATAGATTGTTGAGTGAAATTTCAATGAACTTGGGAAGGAGACTAGAAATTTGGACTTACATAAAATAATATAAGATTACCTAGTTTGGGGTAAATTTACACAGGATAGGAATATACCTATGTGACTTGTGCAACCTTTATGTGAGAATAACTAAACTTAATGAATCTAGTCAATTTATGTTAGGAGTAACATATTAGCTTATCTAGATATTTTCACTTATATCTTGGAAAGGATTTTGTGAATACATTTAAATTCTCGGTTGACAACTCTAGTAGATTAATTAATTTAAGAGGGAAATTGGGATATTGTGTGTTTAAAGGATGGTTGGGGAATTTGTAAACCTAGACATTCTTTTTATTAATTACTTTCATTTATTTTGCATGATAGTTTAGTTTCCTTTAATTTATTTCTCAAAAATCTATATTTTTGTTGTTTGGATAAAGTTAGAGTTGAGATAATTTTAATACTTAGTATTGAATTACAAATTAATCCTCGTGGGTTCGACACTCTACTTTCATATTTATATTACTTTTGACCGTGTACACTTGCATGAGAGTGTGTGATTTTATAGTTGCATATTCCAACCAATAGTGACCACAACAACAAATGGTAACAATAACAAGAAGTCAAAAAAGACGAAGAATGAGCAAACAACTAAAAAGCAGCCCGAGCCAAAGAAGCAGGAGATTTCAAGTTCTCTCTTGCGATTCAGTAACTATATCGAACTAAGTGCACCTATAGATCATATTTATGCAAATCACAAATTAGCAAGAGTAGTATCGCAAGCTAGGGCCGATAAAGCGGGATAGAGCAAAATGCAATCCCAATAAGTTTTGCTGATATTACAATAATATTGGACATCACACTAACAACTGTTATGCCCTAAAAGATAAGATCGAGAGGTTAATCAGAGAAGGGCGGCTGCGACAGTATACCAGGCAGGACGATGGAGGTTTACATTGATGACATATTGATGAAGTCGAAGAAAGCTGAAAATCACATTAAGCACCTTGATGAGATGTTCAAAATTCTTCGAAAATATCAGATGAAGCTGAACCCCTAGAAGTGTGCATTTGGTGTAGGATCTGGGAAGTTTTCGGGATTCATGGTTAATCAGCAAGGTATCGAAGCTAATCCTTAAAAGATCCATGTATTGATTGACATACAGTCGCCTCATAAACTCAAAGATGTGCAGAGCCTGGTAGGAAAAGTGGCTACACTGAGCCGATTTATCTTAAGATCAACCGATAAATGCCAACCATTCTTCAAGGTGCTGAAGGGATCAAAAAAGTTTGGGTGAACTGAGAAGTACGAGCAAGCGTTCCAAGATTTGAAGAAAAACTTAGATTCTCCTCCACTCTTGTCGAAGCCAAAACCAGGAAAATTTTTTTACCTGTATCTCGCTATTCCAAATATGCGACAAGTTCTGCGTTAATTTGAGAAGAAGAAAATATACAGCGACCTGTGTATTATGTAAGCAAAAGACTATAGATACTGAAACGAGATATCCGAAGATGGAAAAGTTGGCACTAGCATTTGTCATCGCACCTAGGAAACTTCAACCATATTTCCATGCACATTCTATTGAGATTTTCACAAACTTTCTATTGAAACAGGTTTTACAAAAACCTGAAGCGTCAGGACGATTACTCAAGTGGGCGGTTGAGTTGAGTTAATTCGACATCAATTTTTGACCTCGCACTGCGATTAAAGATCGTCAAATGAAAATGGAGCTGGTGTGGGTCTGATGTTGATCAGTCCAGAAAGGTATAATATTCATTGTGTACTTTGCTTTAGATTTTTAGTACCGAATGATGAAGTAGAATATGAAGCACTAATTGTTGGACTTAAGCTCACACAAAAGATGAAGTTAGAGATAATCGAGGTGTTCAGTGATTCCCAATTAGTTGTTTGCCAAGTAATTGGTAATTACCAAGCAAGAGGATGGAAGATGTTGGCCTATCTACAAGAAGTACAACGTCTCTTCCCAATATTTACTGCATATAGTATTCAGTTACTACCTCGTAGGAAAAATGGCCAAGTAGATGCCTTAGCTAAATTGGCCTCAACAAAAGATGTGGGGTTACTAAAGTTGATAATCACCATCGATATGCTCGTGTAAGTGAGAAAAATTTGCCAGTCGGTTCACACTTATAGTTGAGAGACGCCTTTCTAGGTTGGGAATATATGTACCTCATGGTCGAGACATATCTCTATAAGATTGAATGAATGCAAATATGTGACTTCAACGAGATCTTTATTCTGTTGATCATACCTCTATAAGATATCTATTCGGTCCTTAAGCTCTTCATATTCAAGCTTTCTATTATGTACAAGCTCCTCGTTATGCGAGCTCTCCCCCCCATATTCGAGCTCCCATCATATTTGAGCTTCCTAGTACAAGAGCTCTCTATTATATTCGAGCTCCTCACTATCTTTAATCTCGACGAGATCTTCACTCTGTTCCTCAGACCTTCAAGATCTCTAAATCATTGAGCTTTCTATTACTCAAGCTCGCTCTCTACCATGTTCGAATTTATTATCGTCGACTAGATGAGATCGTCACTCGGTTTCAAAAAACCTCAACAAGATCTCTATTTGATCATTGAGCTCTCCATATTCGAGCTCCTCAAGTACGAGCTCTTCATACTATATGAATTTTCATCGCTACTATCAGTAATTCTCCTCAAGTCTCGTTATCTCGTATCGACTATTATGTGACTACTAGCTCGTGGGGTATCTTCATATATTTCGATGACTCCATTAATGAAAGTTTATGTATTTTCTTTTTACGATCTATCTTCATTCTTATGCATCGTCTACTTATAGTTTTATGGCAGTTATTGTAATACTGTAAAACTGTAAGGATTATTCATCATTCGAATTGATCAATAAAGGTATTATTCCTTCAATTTATCATCTTGATACATCTTATTCTATTAGTCCGTCTTTAATAGTTTTGTGGCTGTCTTCGAACACCATAAAACTCAGGGGGTAGTGGGATCAGATTATGTAATCTCCTATTCGCTTCCTAAGGAAGTATGCAAACATTCATATTAGAGGGGTTAGAATTTTGGATCACCGAATTTCTAAAATTTCTAAAAGTCTTAGGATTTTCTCCTCGCTTCATGCCTTAGCATGTCGTATCACGTGATATCCCTCCTCGAACAAAAAAATGACTAAGCAAAATGTCCATATTTTGATGTGATATATTGCTATAAATTCTATTTTGACATGGAAGTTTTGAAAAATAAATATTGAATTTGCATCACTCACGCTTGTTATTTTTCATAAGTGACCTAACCTATCCTACTATTTAAACATCGTTTTAAGTTATTGGATTTAAATAGCAAGAGTATAAAGATCGATCTAACTTGTTTTTAAATTATTGACATAACATGAAATTCTGAATCTTCAGAATGACCTAACAGTTTCTACAGGTTTATACCTTATAGAAGGTTTTTAAACATGGAACCTCAAGTTAATATACGAGGTGGCCTAACGATTTCTATGATTCATATCCAATTGAATAACGAGCTAGTGATCCATCCTATGAAACAATTTCATTCTTATTTTATGAAGCAAAGCATCTTGAAGAAAATGCAAGCTCAGCCAAACAGCACGCGACCCAAGGATCAGGTATTTTTTCATCTTTGTTTACTTTCATTATTTTTTGAATTTTCTAATATTTTACAGGAAAATTCGAAATATGACACCTTTATAAACTACTAAGAAGCATAAAAAGAGTTCATGTCATTCACTAATTCAACTACTACGAGCTTCTCTTCAACGATGTAGGTGTCATCAATTATGTTTTCAGGGTAGCACACCTTGTTTTGTTTCTTGGCGACTTCATTAACCGCCTTAAGGATTTCAATAAAAAAGCATCATATCTAGATCGAGGCGAGTGTTATCTCAAATTTATGGTTGAGAAAAGATCTTCTTTAAAAGATTTTGCAGCCTCTTCAATGCTCTACTAGAAAATAGTTGTATCAACAAGGACATGGTTTTTAAGCGTTTTCTACTTCTCTATAAGTTTTTATGGAAGGTTAATGAGATTGCTTTTTAGTCGCATACTTCACTTTTGCTCTTGCTATTGGAGAAGTGACGTTTTTCAGTGTACTAAGAGTTCGATCCTTGTTACACTCACAAAAGGTTAACTCATTTATCTACGAAAACGAGATGTCAACAAGAGTATGGTGGCGTTATTTGATCACTGCTTTACACCTACCAACTCAATCGTCAACATCGACAAAGAAGAATCAAGAGAATTTAAAACAAGTTTAGTTGAAGACTTGAGTGGGAACTATTAATCATAATGGCATATGGTCAACTATTTTATTGAAGAAAGCTTTCAATACGTCAATGACGCATTAAATATTGGGGGCCTGTTATTGTGTGATTTTTTGACTACCACAAATAGTTGACCTGCCTAATCTCCAAAAAAGGCAACTAGCTAATTGAAGAGGAGATAATTACCCATTATTGTGTAGTCACCCAATCTCAATATTATATTGTATTTTATTATGTAGTTTCCTATTCACAAAATTGAGAAACTTAAAGCTACCCTCACCTATAAAGGGGCTCAGTTTCATAATTTTTAATCTCACAATCACTTTACTATATACATTCTCTGTAATTCTCTCTTTGTTCTTACCTTGAGACTTAGAGAAACTCTTGTAATTCTCTAGAAAATAGTGACGAACAGTAGACATAGGCTCATCTTTTTTGGGGCTAAACCATTATAAAATTCTTGTCTCCTTATTTGCTTTAATTTATCAACCATTTTTACATACAAGCCACATCTTGTAATTTTTTAAATTCGTTGTTGACAAAACCTCTGTCAAAAGATCCTATTTATTTTGTTTGCCTGACTTATTAGGTTAGGATTTTCTTTTGATATCCAGTATATTTAGGCATTTTTAAAACCACATAATCGTATTCTTAGTGATTCAATATGGATAGAACAAAAATAACTAGGACAAATTCTTCCAAAAAGTCCCTAGAAGGTGTATTCATTGATTCTAGATATATATATATACAAGTAATATTACACATAGTATTTTTGGGACAGGTTCTTACCTATGTTCAAGTCCTTGAGAATGTAGTAGCCAGTTGGTTTAACCTTCATGACTTCATAGGATCTCTCCCATCTTGGTGTGAACTTATGAGCATGTAGACCTTTCATAGCATAATCTGTAGCTTTTAGCACTAAGTCTTCTTCCTAAAAGATCCTGGGCTTAACCATCTTGTTGTAAGCTTATGCAATCTTTCTTTGGTACATAATGACTTTGCATGAAAAATCTGGTACTTTTGCAATAATAGCTTGAAAGGTTGACCAATAAATGACGTTCCATTATATGAAAGAATTCTCCCTAGAATACCAAATTTGCAAATAATATTTTTGAGGACAAATTTCATGACTGCTTCTGAGGTAGTTTTCTTGAGAGAGATTGTCTTTGATCACTTATTAAAATTCTCTATGGCTACTAATATCCTTCTTTTTCCCTTGAAGGAGTAATTGGTCCAAAAAGATTAATGGACCATGTATGGAAAGCACCAAAATATTTTATGAAGGATGGTCAACTTTACAGAAGAAACTTTCTAGGAAAGTTCCTAAGATATCTTAGACCTAGTAAAATTGAAGAAGTGATGAAGCAAGTATACACTAGAGATTGTGAACGCCATTTAGGAGGAAGAAAATTGTTCAAGTAGCTCATTTCTATAGGCTATTTTTGGCTAACTATGGAAGACAAAGCCATGGAGTTTGCAAAAAAATGTGAAGTAGGCTAGAAGCTTGGACATCTAATCCATGCTCCATCAATGGAAATGGGAAGTATTACTTCCCCATAACTTGCAGAGACATCATCTGGATCTTGGTTACAAATTAGGTAGTTAATATGATTTTATCTCCAGTCCTCTTTCTCCTCAAAGCAATTCTCTTTGACATCAAGAGCGAGCTAACATTGCTTATAATTCCTCTGCAAATTACTGGCTTCTTTCTTCATCTCAGGCCAAAAGTAGCCTAATCTATGAATCATTCTAGCTAGAGGGGGCCCTTCTAGGCTGCAAACCTTGTCATGAACTTGTTTTAGCAGCTCTTTGCCAAACTCGCCAGAGAGACATCTAGCTAATACGCTATCTTCTAGCTTTTTATACAATTGATTATTCATAAGTATGTACAGGCTTTGATCTCTTTAAAGTCTAGGCATGTCAGATTCTCACACTTTTCTTGGATAGCTTACTGATGTCCTGTCGTTAAGGCAATCAAAATTAATAGTTTATATACTTCCTATAACTATCCTAGAAACCTAGCATAGTGGCAAAAAGGATCGATCCCACGAGAAATTAATCTAATTGCTAAGCTATTAATCATATAGGTAAAAAGGAGAAATTTTATAATAAAGAAATAAAACTAAAAGTAAACACAATTAAATAAAACAATAAAAACAATAAGATAGATAGGTTAAAGGATCATTCTCCACTACTAAGTAATTAATCAAACTAGTTGTCAAATCTTATATTCAATCATTCATCAAACTCTCAACCGCAGATGGTACACAAGCTCGTACTATCCCAATATTTCCTTAGGTAAACTAGACAAAACAAGCTCTTTGTCTAGATCCTATTAATTAGATAACCCTGAACAAACTCTCTTAATTTAATCTAATCAATGCATTAATTAGAGAAAGATAGGTTGATTCTAGGTAACAATTACACAAGCTCGAATTATATTTAGCCTAGAATATGCTCTTTGTCATAGTTAACAAATCACTATGATATGATGAATTATATTTAACCTAGAGTATACTCTTTGTCATAATTAATAAATCACCATGACTTGAATTCAATCAACTATAATTTGCTACTTATGATCAAAATGTTTAAATATTTACGGATTTAGAATTTCAACCTAGTATAACTTCTATCATATTCATCTACTTGTGCATCTAAACAAAGCATAATAAAAATCATAAACCAATAATTATAGAAGAACATAACAATTAAGAATGAACAATTGAGATATATAAAACTTGAACAATCAATTCATCGTCATATCTAAGGCTTTGAACTCACCTTCAACCAAATTGAAACATATACTAGCATGAATATAAAGATGAACAATAAGAACATCATATGCAAAATAGACAAAATAATAGAGAAAAGAAAGGAAAAGGAAGAAGAAATGTTGAAGATGGCTTTGGCATGCACTCCTTGGCCTCCAAGCACTCCTTCTCCTCTTGATTCTCTCTTTCTAGCCTCTAAGTTATTTCTAAGTGTTTAGGTCCTAGTATTTCTGAGTTAGAGAGGCCTTTTTATAGTATATGAGGGCTTAGAGTCATCCAAACTAGTTTCCAATTGCTAAAATCTGTCAAAAGAGCATAAAAGGACAGTCTCCTTTTTTGATTGGCACCGCAGTGCTAGGTGTTTGGTGCTGTGAAGACAGTCTCATTTGAAATTCTTCTTTTAAGCATTGCCGAACTTTATAACCAATATTACCATGTTGAAACTTGGACAAATAGAGAACATAGTACTCTCCATAATCTTCACAGGTAGGTATGGAGTGTGCATTACTTATCTAGTTGGCGACTTTATAGTACAATTCTCTAGTGAAAACCTGGGATGCTTATCCATAATATGTACTTAGTAGATCTCTTGGCGGGGGGCAACTGCGGTGTTGTATTGCTTGCTCCAAATGTCTTTTCGGACTAAGCATGCTTTTTGGACCAAAGATTCTCTCTCTCTTTTCTTTTTTTTATTCTCCGTATTGTTTATCAAACTGCACATTCAAAGCACACACTTTGAACTAGTATATGTAAATCACATATATTATAAAATATAACATGATATTATTTATAAACTGCAGTCTGAATATATTTAATATGCTAGAGCCAAACCCGACGATGACTACACGGTTTATATCCTAATTCTTCTATGACTAACATAAATGTAGCAGAAAATATTTAAAAAAAGAAAAAAAGAGTAAGACTATATATGAGATTTTTAAACCTAAATTGATAATTTAAAATTTTTAAATAAATAGTTTAAACAAGTAGAATGGTAAAATTAGTGATAAATAAAAAATAACAATCAAACATAATATCACCTAACACTAAAAATCGGTCAGAAGTAAAAGCACTTTTTTACTAATGGGGCAATATAAAATGTCCGAAGAACAAGACACAAAACTTTTGTTTAATAAAAGTAATTCATCAATGATATACCCCTGATTATTTAGTTTGCACCTTGTGTTGCCAATATTGACATTTTAAATTCTAGTTTTATGTCCTCAATAGTTTCAAAAAATTAAAAGTAATTACAATCAAATAAACTAAAAATTCCAACTACGTTAACACAAATGCACAAAATTTTAATTTAGTCAATTGTTATTTTTCTACAGAATTTTAATTTACCTATGAAAATGAGTATTTAGTTGTCCAAGAATCATGTTTAGGATTTCTTTTTTATTATATTGGTTTTAAATTGTGGGTATTCTTGTAACTTTAAGCTTTATATTAGTAAAGCATAATTAACAACAAGACTTCTATCAAAATTAGAGAAAATACTACAAAGTTTTATAATAAAAACCAGAGAAAAGAAGGGGGGGAGGGGAGAAAAAAAGAAAAAAAAAAAGAAAAAAAGTCTTCGACTACAATAGTTAAGAAAAGAAAATACTCAAAAACTCTGAACATATGCACCTCTCAGCTTTCTTAGCACACTCAATTCAGTAGCTAAACAATACTTTTTCTTGTATATAAAGCAAAATACAAGCTAACATGGCCAAAATTCTCTGTCCAATTTTCTCTTCAAGTTTAGACTAGTACTATACATTAGCGAATTTACATTTTAGACAAAACTCGTATCTAAATTTTTTGTATGCTTCTTATTGGTGCAAAATGTCATCTCGACATTATAGGAGAGTGTGAAAGAAAAATTAGTCACTGGTTATTACTGAACACTAGGACAAAACTCCCTCTACGGGCGAAGTTCGAGCCCAAGAGCATGGAGATGGCCTTTCCCGAGGTTGCAATTGGGGGGGAGGGGGGCGCTAGGCACCAGCGTGGTACCTGCAAAATAGAGAAAGTCTCTGGTGGAGAGCTATTAATGAGATAAATACATATGAGAGAGAAAGGCAGAGTTTCAACCTTTAGTTTCATTCGGCTTTCAATGTAGTAATTGAGAGCCTTAAATAGGCAATTTGGTCTGTTGGATCATCTTGGGAAGGGGTTTAGTGACCTAAGCCCTTGATCTTGGCTGAGGGAGACGCATTTAATACGAGGAGACTCTTAGCAATGTAGTATTTTGGCTACTGACCTATTTATCGGCATAGTACACCCTAAGATGGGAGCTAGGTGTGGCTATCAAGAGGTTAGTGCAATGATGGCTTATACTTCACAGGGTTCAGAGTGGCCTCGGGCCATTATTCGGATAGATGGGAGATTTGGCTCAGATTTCGATGTATCCTCGAGTATCGAGAAGCATCCTGAAGGCGAGACAGCTTATCCTCAGGTTTTAGAGTTCCCCTCAGGTCCTGTGGCATGCCTTCGGGTTCTACGGCGCACTCTCAGGTTCCAGAGTTTCCCTAGGGTTCTGCGGTGCACCCTCGGGTCTCATATTTGGGATTTGTTGAAATTACCCCTGACAACTGCCCCCAAGCCTGAGGCATCAAGCTTTGTCTTGATAGTCGTGCTTCTTGATGCGTACTTGGGTTTTTTGAGTCACCTTCCGGTTTGCTTATACTTTTTTGGGTCTTCTCTTTCATTCGAAGTGCTAGGACCCGAGGACGGGAAGAGTAGTCAGTGAGGACTTGGGACGTTGCCTCGTTTAGTGTGTCGATTGGGTGCGTGGGCTAGGGGGGCACCATTATGACAACACCTCAGTATTGACACATTCGTGGTTAGACACGTGGCTCATAGGCGTGCAGTAGCCACCCTGCTTTAGGTATGGTGATATCATCATCGCACGAGTTTTCGATTTAGACCATTGGTTTTGAAAATGAACGACTCAGATCTATCTGGGATATTTCGTGCTTTCAGACGCGACCTTTCAACTTCGGGGTTCTCCTAGCCGTGGGATCAATCGTATAGCTGAGATTAATCTACTCATGGGGTCCTATAAATACCCCTTTCTTCTTCTCGCTTCCATTTCACTTTCAATCCACAATTCCCAGACTTTCAAATTTCCAGAGTTCCTTGACCTCTGATTTTAGAACTTCTGGACTTTCTTTCAATCTTTCAATTCTTCGTTTTTAGCCATTGTCGACCGACTGCTCTCCGTATTCCAGCCAAACTTATATCTTCTACTGCCCAAAATAGTAAGTATTCTTCTTCATCTTCTCTTTTTTTTTTTCCGTTTCTTTGAAGCTGTTGTCATGGCAGAACACAACGATGACAGCGGGGCCAGGGTGGCGGTCAGCAATAACAACTACGTCCACTAGGGATGTCCTTCAGGACCTTAGGCTCTCGGATGGGGAGGAACCTGAGGTTATGATAACCCAAGTAAGGCAGCGGGTGCTAATTAACCTCGACCAATCAGAGGCGAAGACCGGCCATGACACGCCAGATGGAGGTTAGCCCTCCCCAAATATGTAAAGAAGGACCGAGCCTCGGGAGCGAGCGGAGATATCGTGGTCTACGTCTTCAACCTAGGGGCCGAATGAAGAAGGCTACTATGAGGCTGAGACCTCAAGTAGCGATGCCAATGACTCCTTGGCATAGCGATGCCAATGACTCCTTGGCAGATTCAGATGACAAGTTCGGGACGGACGAGGTAGCGAGCATGATCACCCTCGGACCAACTTCAGGTCTTCTATTTGCCTTCGCCGCCTCGGACATTTGCCTCAGTGGTCTCGAACCAACTTTAGGACTTTCGGCTTTGCCTTTCCAGCCTCGGGCCAGCGATAGGACTTAGATTTGCCTTAGCGGCCTCGGGCCAGCTATAGGACTTAGATTTGCCTTCGTGGCCTCAGGCCAGCTTTAGGACTTAATTTTGCCTTTGTGGCCTCGGACCAGCTCTAGGACTTTGTATAGGACTTGAGGCTTGTCTTTGCTCTTGTCCTTTTTTTTTTTAGCCTCTTACCCTATTTCTATCTATGTGCCCCCCAGGCTTTACTTTCATGAGGTAGTGCCGAGTGGAGGTAAAGCACGTCACTCAGTTGAACAATAATTCATATGTTTTTATTAATGATCAAAAGAATTACATTTGGTAGCTCTCATGCTGTACATTTTATTAGTAGTATTTTTTCAAGTGCTCGGTGTTCCAAGGGTGTGGTAGGACTCTCTTCTCTATGTCTTCAAGGTAGTATGTTCCTGGCCTCAAGACTTCAGTAACTTTGTAGCCTTCCCAATTAGGGCCAAGAGCCCGATGTCTAGTTCTTGGGTGTTTTGGAAGACCCTTCTGAGGACCAGGTCACCTAGGAAGAACCTTCTTTCTTTGACCATAGAGTTGCATTGTCTCTCTGAAGATTCTTGGTATAACTTTATCCGTTATCGACTTCTTATTGCCTTTCCTCCAAAAAATTGAGGCTCGCGACGAGGGCTTCATTATTTTCTTTCTCTTCGAAGTTTGCTACTCTGTGGTTAGGTACCTCGACCTCAATTGGTACTATAGCCTCAGCACCAAAGGCGAGGGGGAGAAAGGAGTTTCTCCTATCGCAGTTCTTGCATTGGTGCAGTAGGCCCATAGTTGTCACGACCCAAACCCCGGGCCAGTGGCAGAAGAGGAATTTCACAAGTGGAAATTCATAATTTGTTTTAAAAAATTTTAGAAACTGTAATTCTTCAGAAAAATGACAACTAGTTTAAAGACGATAGTTTCTGAAAAAATTTACAAAAATAGTTCAAATTGTAAATTCCCACAGTTTGTGATCACCACTAGACATAGACTGTTAATAATAGTAATAAAACATACATATGTATCACATCATCATCACAAGTAGGCATAATAGATAATACAGGCTAAATTCAAAGTATGAGCCTTAAATGTTATTACAAATCTAAAATGGGTTATTAAGCAGCTACCAACTACTAAACTAGAACAATCTTCTAGTCCTAGTCACTCTACTCTGGAGTTACCCAAGTTACACTGTACAGCACCTGAGAGGGGAAAGATAAGGGGGTGAGCATTCACATGCTCAGCAGGAATTCAATTACCTTTTTAGTATGAATGCAATTTTTGAAACCTGCATAGTTAGTACCTTTCCAAAATCCGATTATAAGACAAGTTTGCAAATAATCAAGAGTAATCACATATTCAAATTCAAAATCAAAACCAAAGTCACCATGTTGTACATATCACAAATCAATCAAGTATAAGTATATCTATGAGCTCCCATCCTCTCATCACAGTCATGTAATACCTCTTGAACAGAGGTACCCAGCATCCTGACACTACCCGAAAGTGTGTCAGCAAATCCTACACAGGGGCCTAGGTCTCTCACCTAGCGCTGCAGCAACTCGCCAGCGATCTAAATACTATGATGCTAAAATGGAACTCAAGTGTGTGATCCTATGATAGGTACAATATATCATAGAGTGTGTAATAACCATGCATCAAGTATATCAAGAAATCATGCTTTAAAACTCATTTGGTATTATTCTGGGTTTTACAGAAAATCGGGCAATATAACAGCTGTATTTTCCCAAAACCAAAATTTTAAACCCACATAAAAACCATACAAATCAATCCCAGAACAATCCAATATATCTCAACAGTTCAAAAGTCCACCAAATATCCAATCAAATCCATAAAATCCATGAAAATCGACAATATCAAGAAATAGGTCATAATGCACATTTTAAATCAAAATCAGTATAAAACTTAGTAATTGAACCCCTACCTCGCCTAGATAGCTAGACTAAGCTATCGGCACCCGTAGATTCTCCCGTTGGCCACCCGGTCAATCGAAGGGTCGTTTCAGGATCCTATGAGCTCACTTTGAGGGGTATTTTCTGAACGAAGTGTCAAATCGTGAAACTGGGGTCACCATTGAATTTAGAGCACCCAAAAACGTTGGGTTAGACATATAATTCGATTAATTTGGGCCCCGGAGCTGTGGCACTCAAATCGAGGCGAAATCCCGAGCCTCGAGTCTCGAATTTCATGCCACCTCAAAACCTATTGATGTTTTATATCAAAACTCGTCTCTTGATCTTACTTAGTCCATTTCCGTCGTCCAATTTCAGTTTCGAGGTCTCTAGCTCAAATTTTGGCTTAATTAGAAACTAATTAGAAAAGGTATAAAAATGTCATTTTCTGAAAATATTTAGTTAAACGCCACAAAATTCAGACCTGAATTTCTCTCAATCTACCCATCTATTTTCAACAAAATTTTCACTTTTGTTCTTGTTTCGACCTATATTTTCATCCTTCAAAGTTTCATGAGCATTAGATGAGCATTTGAAAGTAATTGGACAAACGTCACTTTTCGTAACGAAAATACCACAAAAACTTTTAAATGCTCACCGGAGCTTCTTGGCCGGAAATTAACGGCGGCAAGGGGTTGTGCTCAACCCAAGGAGCTTAGGCCTCCTTTTCATGGCGGTAGGTGGCGGCATAAGGCGGCGGAACGACGAAAATTGGTCGCGGACGCCGCGGCTTGGTCGTGTGCGACGGGGCAACTTCGTGCCTCCCTCCTTTGCAGGTGGCTGTGCAATGGTGGCCAATGAAGGTGGGTCGTCGCAGCGGGGAAGAGATCCCGATCGGAGTTGGGCGGTGGGTCGTCACCGGTGGCCGTCTCAGCGGGGAAGAGATCCCGACCGGAGTTGGGCCGTGGGTCGTCGCCGGCAACGAGAAATGTAGCTGCAAAGTGAAGGTGGCGAGAAAGAGATTAGGGATTTAGGTGATTTGGGGAAATTGTGACATGTGGCAGATCTGAAATGGGGAGGAGATATTTCTCAGATTTGTATTTTAACCCCTAGTGCAATTTTCTCTTCAAACTTATCCTTAAAAATTTTAAAATTGACCCCAACTTTACCAAATTCTCCTACTTTGACCTCTCCTTCAATTTTTATTTAACTTTAATCCAACTTTTTATTAATTAAATTTTTTTTTTGAAAAGACAAGAATACCCTTAGTTTAAAATCAAGGTTTTTACATCCTCCCCTCCTTAAGGGAATTTCGTCCTGAAATTCAGATTACAGGGTATGAATCACAGTACAACCTCAAGCTCAAAGTTAAACAAATGAGGATACTTTTCATACATCTCAGTTTCAAGTTCCCAAGTAGCTTCTTCCTCCATGTGGTGTTCCCAAAGGACCTTGACAAGAGGAATCTCTCTGTTACAAAGCACCTTGAGCTCTCTTCCCAGTATTCGAACTGGTTGCTCCTCATAAGTTAATTCTCTTGGATAGGCACTTCCATGTACTGGATAACATGAGATGGGTTAGGTATGTACTTTCTGAGCATCGAAACATGAAATACATTGTGTACTCGATCCAATTGCGGTGGTAGATCCAGACGATAAGCAACAGGCCCAATTTTATCAGTAATCTCGAATGGTCCAATGTATCTTAGAGCTAGTTTCCTTTAACTCCAAATCTCGTGACTCCACGCATTGGCGAGACCTTCAAGAATACCATGTCACCAACATCAAACTCTACCTCACGTCTTGTGGGGTCTGCATAACTTTTCTGGTGACTCTGAACAACCTTTAGTCTCTCTTTAATCTTGTTAATTTTCTCAGTAGTCTACTAGCTCTGGCCCAAGAGTAACACGCTCCTCTGCATCAGCCCAACACAAAGGTGATCTGTATGGTCTTCCATATAGTACCTCATATGGAGCCATGCCAAGACTGGTTTGGAAGCTGTTGTTGTAAGCAAACTCCACCAATGATAGGTGATCATCCCAGCTTCCACCGAAATCCAGTATACATGAGCGAAGCATGTCCTCTAAAATCTGTATAGTCCTTTCAGATTGGCCATCTGTCTGAGGATGATGAGCTGAACTGAGATTTAGTTCTGTTCCCAAAGCTCTTTGCAAAACTCTCCAGAACTTTGATGTAAACCTTGGATCTCTGTCAGATACTATACTTGACGGCACCCCATGTAAGCGAATAATGTTATCCACATAAAGACGACTAAGTTGTATGAGTGAAAAATCAATCCTGATCAGTATAAAGTGGGCAGTCTTTGTCATCCGATCAACTATCACCCAAATAGTGTCATTCTTTCTTCGAGTTCTTGGTAGACCTGTTACAAAATCTATAGTGATTTTATCACATTTCCACTCCGGGATAGGTAAAGGCTGAAGTAGTCCAGCTGGCCTCTGGTGTTCTGTCTTGACTTGCTGACAAGTCAAACACTTAGCCACAAAAGTAGCTATATCTCGTTTCATGCCTTTCCACCAGTACTGCCTCTTCAGATCATGGTACATCTTAGTGTTACCAGGATGTACTGCAAATTTAGACTTATGAGCCTCAGTTAGAATAGTCTTTCTAATGAGGGTCATTGGCTACAGTTAGTCTTCCATTGAAAAGCACGATCCCTTCTCTATTGGTACTCCAACCATCTAACTACTCACTATTCTGAAGTTGATTCCATATTACTCTCAGTTCTTCATCTTGCCACTGACTTTGTTGTGCTATCTGGAGAAGTGATGGTGTAGCAACAATGTTGCTGATAAAAGTAGTTTTCCCATTTTTGCTATACTCCAAGTTATAGTAACCAATGGTAACTGAATTCTTCCAATCTTTTAATATCAAGGAGGCAAGCATGTTATGAGACTTTCTGCTCAAGGCATCAGCTACAACGTTGGCCTTTCCAGGATGGTACTGAAGTTCGAAGTCATAGTCTTCCATATACACAACCCATCTTCTTTGTCTCAAGTTCAGGTCTCGTTGAGTAAACAGATACTTCAGACTCTTATGATCAGAATAAATCTCAAACTTCACACCATATAAATAGCATATCTAAATCTTAAGAGCGAATATCACAGCTACTAACTCTAGATCATGAGTAGGATAGTTCTTCTCATGTGACTTTAACTGGCAGGAAGCATAAGCCACTACCTCGCCATTTTATATTAAAACACATCCCAATCCTGAACCAGAAGCATGGGTATACACGACATATGGTTCATTACTGTTAGGAACAATAAGAACAAGTGCAGTTGTCAATCTCCTCCTCAATTCTATGAAAGCTGCTTCGTAATCTTCATTCCATACAAACTTGACATTCTTTCTCGTTAACTTTGTCAGAGGCATTACAAGTCTCGAGAAATTCTTAACAAAACGGCGATAATAACCAGCTAGACCAAGAAAACTTCTTATCTCTGTTACACTTTTCGGTCTCTCCCATTCTAAAACGGATTCTATCTTGGAAGGGTCAACCGAAATTCCTTCATGAGATGTAACGTGCCCCAAGAATTTCACTTCCGTCATCCAGAAGTCACACTTGGATCTCTTGGCATAAAGTTGATGATCTCTCAAGGTCTGAAGACAACTACATGTTCTTGGCACAATTTTCAAGTGCTTAGCATATTCTTCTCGAGTCTTAGAATAGATCAAAATGTCGTCGATGAAGACAACTACAAACCGATCTAAATAAGGCCTGAATATTCGGTTCATAAGGTCCATGAACCCTGCTGGAGCATTAGTCAGACCAGACGGCATAACCACGAACTCAAAGTGACCATAACGAGTCTTGAATGCAGTTTTCGGTATGTCCTCCTCTCGGATTTTTAACTGATGATAACCAAATCTAAGATCAATCTTAGAAAAGAATCTAGATCCACCCAGTTGATCAAACAGTTCATCAATCCTTGGTAAAGGATACTTATTCTTTACTGTTAGCTGATTCAGTTTTCTGTAATCCACACAGAGCTTAAACGTTCCATCAGCTTTCTTAGCAAATAGAACAAGAGCACCCCATAGAGAGGTACTATTCCTTATGAATCCCTTTGATAGAAGGTCATCCAGCTGACTCCTTAGCTCAGTCATTTCTGCTGGAGCCATGCGATAGGCTGGAATAGAAACTGGCTGAGCTCCGGGAATCAAATCAATGCTGAACTCGATCTCCCTATCAGGTGGTAGCCCCGGTAAATCCTCGGGAAAAACATCTGGAAATTCGCTAACCACTGATATTCAAAGGTACTGATCGGCAGTTCCCATCTCACTGTCGATGGCAAATAAATTCTCATAGTACTCTAGTTTCTTCCTTTCACCTAAGCATGCTTTCAGAATAGGACTCAGTTTCAAAGGATTTAAATGAGCTTGGTAGACAATAGGATACCCATCCTTTGGAAAAAGAGTAACTCTCTTGTTGAAACAGTCAACAGTTGCTCGGAATTCGGATAGCAAATCCATACCGAGAATCACATCAAATTGTTGCAAAGGTAGCACAACCAAATCTACTAGTAGTTTCCTACCATCAATCACAACAAGGCAACCACAACAGACAGTAGAAACATCGGTAACTCCACCCATGGGTGTTCCCAAAGTCAACACATTATCCAACACAGAATATTCCAATCCCAACATTCGAGCAAACAACATGGAGATAAAGGAATTAGAGGCACTAGTATCAAATAAGACATGAGCCTAAGAGTGGGAAATGAGAATCATACCATCAACAATACCTCTGCCAGTGTGGTCTACCTCAGCAACTACATAAGCTTAACCAGAAGCTTTGCCTTTTCCTTTGTTTCCTCTTCCTTGGCCAGGGCGGCTACTACTAGTTCCTGGGTCGGTATTAGTATATCCACGTCCTCCTTGGTTCCCAGAACTTTGTGGAGTCTGGAAATTCTGAGTATAGCCCTTGTTGTAGCCTGAACCTTGTGGCCTATACTGATGCTGATACTGAGAACCATAAGGCTACTGGTAAGGAGTGGATGTGAATGCCTGAGACTGAGTCTGAGATTGCGCGGGTCTCATCTGATTGCCCTGAAAAGGAACTGAGGCACTTTGACTTCCCTGTGATCCTCCCTGAGACAATGGAGATTTTTGTTGACGGTAGGAGCAAGCTTTCTTTTGGTGGCCTTGCTGTCCATAATTGAAACATCCATAAGGTCTATAGCGACCTTTTCCTGATGAGCCACTACTGTTGCTACTCCCACTACTCTGAGAATTTTGCCCTTGCCATTGTCCTTGGTTCTTCTTGTTCATCTTTCTCCCATTGCCCTTGTTTCTTGTATGATCCCTCGTTGTTGACCGATCGTCAAGAAAAGCCTCTGCTTTTTAGGCTGCAGTAACTAAGTCAACAAGGTTGCTGAAGGGTTGGGTCACAATCTTCTCCAAAATGGCTGGCCTCAAAGCCTCCATGAACTTGACAATCTGAGGGTAGGATCTATTCCAGGTGCATAGGCATATTGTGCTAACTCCATAAACTGCACATAGTACTCATTCACCTTCATGTCACCCTGTTTGAGCCATTCATACTCTCTAATCATAGCAGTTCTATGACTAGCGTTAGCATACTGGTCTCTAAATAGTCCTTCGAAAGTATTCCAAGTCAACTTGACAGTCTCCCACCAATTAATAGCTCCATCAATCAGTTTGTAAGTACCAAAGATTACTTGGAACTCAGCTGGTGTTCCAATAGTAGCAAAAGTCCTCTTGATGTCTCTAAGCCATCTCTCAGCCAAAGTGGGATCAAGTCTCCCGTCAAATGACGGCAGATTGAGCTTCATAAAGTCCTTGAAAAAGTGAGCTTGACGGGCCTCAAGGTCTCGCTCCATCCTTAGACCCGGTAATGCTCGTAAAGCATCATACAAGTTTGCTAGAGGGTCAGGGACTTGCTGTTGTGGTAGAGGTGTTTCAGCCCTAGGCTCTTGCCTCGGTATTCTTCTCCTCGGAGGCATTATAATTCTGTATTCATATGCCAAAATATTAGTGAGACTGTGATGCAAGTATTTTTGAAAAAGAAGTCACAATCTAGTCTAATGGTGTCACATCCGAGGTAATTAAACCTCCGCTCTGATACCAAAAATTTCTGTCACAACCCAAACCCCGGGCCAGTGGCAGAAGAGGAATTTCATAAGTGGAAATTCATAATTTGTTTTAGAAAATTTTAGAAACTGTAATTCTTCAGAAAAACGACAACTAGTTTAAAAACGATAGTTTTTGAAAAAATTTACAAAGTTAGTTCAAATTGTAAATTCCCACTGTTTGTAATTACCACTAGACATAGACTGTTAATAATAGTAATAAAACATACATATGCATCATATCATCATCACAAGTAGGCATAATAGATAATACAGGCTAAATCTAAAGTATGAGCCTTAAATATTATTACAAATCTAAAGTGAGTTATTAAGTAGCTACCAACTACTAAACTAGAACAATCTTCCAGTCCTAGTCACTCCACTATGGAGTTACCCAAGTCACACTGTACAGCACCTGAGAGGGGAAAGATAAGGGGGTAAGCATTCACATGCTCAGTAGAAATTCAATTACCTTTTTAGTATGAATACAACTTTTGAAACCTGCATGGTCAGTACCTTTCCAAAATCCGGTTATATAAGACAAGTTTGCAAATAATCAAGAGTAATTACATATTCAAATTCAAAATCAAAACCAACGTCACCATATTATACATATCATAAATCAACCAAGTATAAGTATATCTAAGAGCTCCCATCCTCTCATCACAGTCCTGCAATATCTCTTAAACAGAGGTACCCAGCATCCTGACACTACCCGGAGGTGTGTCAGTAAATCCCGCGCAGGGGTCTAGGTCTCTCACCTAGCGCTGCAGCAACTCGCCAGCGATTTAAATACCATGATGCAAAAATAGAACTCAAGTGTGTGATCCTATAGTAGGTACAATATATCATAGAGTGTGTAATAACCATATATCAAGTATATCAAGAAATCATACTTTAAAACTCATTTAGTATTATTCTGGGTTTTACAGAAAATCGAGCAGTATAACAACTGTATTTTACCAAAACCAAAATTTTAAACCCGCATAAAAACCATATAAACCAATCCTAGAACAATCCAATATATCTCAACAGTTCAAAAGTCTACCAAATATCCAATCAAATCCATAAAATCCATGAAAATCGACAATTTCAAGAAATAGGTCATAATGCACATTTTAAATCAAAATAAGTATAAAACTTGGTAATTGAACTCCTACCTCGCCTAAATAGTTAGATTAAGCTATCGGCGCCCGTAGATTCTCCCGTTGGCCATCTGGTCACTCGAAGAGTCGTTTCGGGATCCTGTGAGCTCACCTTGAAAGGTGATTTTCCGAACGAAGCATCAAATCGTGAAACTGAAGTCACCACTGAATTCAGAGCATCCAAAAACATTGGGTTAGATATATAATTCGATTAATTTGTGCCCCGGGCCCGTGGCACTCAAATCGAGGCGAAATCCCTAGCCTCGAGTCTCGAATTCCGTGCCACCTCAAAATCTATTGATGTTTTATATCAAAACTCGTCTCTTGATCTTACTTAGTCCATTTCTGACGTCCAATTTCAGTTTCGAGGTCTCTAGCTCAAATTTTGGCTTAATTAGAAACTAATTAGAAAAGGTATAAAAATGTCATTTTCTGAAAATATTTAGTTAAACGCCACAAAATTCAAACCTGAATTTCTCTCAATCTACCCATCCATTTTCAACAAAATTTTCACTTTTGTTCTTGTGTCGACCTATATTTTCATTCTTCAAAGTTTCATGAGCATTGGATGAGCATTTGAAAATAATTGGACAAATGTCACTTTTCGTGACGAAAATACTACAAAAACTTTTAAACCCTCACCGGAGCTTCTTGACCGGAAATTAATGGTGGCAAGGGGTTGTGCTCAACCCAAGGAGCTTGGGCCTCCTTTTCACGGCGGTGGGTGGCGGCATAAGGCGGCGGAACGACGAAAATTGTTCGCGGACGCCGCGGCTTGGTCGTGTGCGACGGGGCAACTTCGTGCATCCCTCCTTCGCAGGTGGCCGCGCGCCACGTACAAGCATGGTGACATTGCATGCTAACATGGTGGCTATATCAGATTTGGTTGGCGTCGCATGCTTCGATGGTGGCTGTACGATTCATTGTTGGCATTGTATGCTTGCATAGTAGTTTCGCGTGCTAGCATTGTGGCTGTACCAGACTTAGTTAGCATCACATGTTAGCATGTTGGCTACACCAGACTTGGTGGTGTCGCACGCTTGCATGGTAGGTGTACCGGAAATTGTTGACAATGTGTGCTAGGATGGTGGCATCGCATGCTAGCATGGATGGCTATACCAGATATGGTCGCATCGCGTGCTATCGTGGTGGTTGTACTAGATCTAGTAGCATCGCGTGCTTGTGTAGCGTGTGTACCAGACTTGGCAGTATCGTGTGCTAGCACGGTGGCTGTACCACCCAATTTCATTTTTTTTGTATCTGTGGGTAATGACAAGGGCGGACACTAATAGGAGACGCTCCTTCTCGAAGGGTAATGGCATGATCCTTACTGTGAGAAAGGGGAAGACCCTGAGGTTGATCAAATAAGGACTGGAATTGCTAAAGTACCGTGGAAATGGTATCCGACACAGAATGACACTCGGTTGGACTGGTCACTAAAGCATTGCAGAATTCCAAGAGGAGGGCAACCTCTTCGTGCTTGACCGTCTTGATCATCACCTTAAGAGAGATTAAAGATTTATCCAAACTTGGATCATCCTGTAATGTGACCGCCACACCACCAATATTGAATTTCATGGTTAATAGCTACCAATTAACTTGCATAGTGCCCAAGGACTCAAGCCATTGCATGCCGAGCACGACATCTGTACCATCCAAATCTATTGGAAGAAAATCTTCTCCCTTGCATATACTATTGCCCTGTACAGTGAGGCTGTTTCCCATGGACACTCCATATTTGGTGGTGGGAGAAATTGGTAAGTGCAGTTTATGTACTAAATCTAAGGAGAGAAAATTATGGGTCGCACCACGGTCAATCAAAATAATTACCTTCTGGTCTTTAATGCACCCTTGCAACCTCATAGTGTGAGGTTCTGTTAAGCCCACCACAGAGTTGATGGATAGTTCAGCTATGACTCCCAATTCGAATCTTTCACCCAGAGTGTCTTCTTCACCATCTTCGGAAGCGTCCGTTGTAGCCTCCTCGTCGTGGACCATGAGAACTTGAAGTTGTCGTTGCTTGCACCGATGGCTAGCGGTGTATTTTTCGTCACATCGATAACACAAACCCTTCTCGCGACGAGACTAAATTTCAGATTCCGTGAGTCAGCAGAAAGGAGCAGCAGTTCGCAGTTGAGGCGTCGTCTGGGCTCGTTGCATAGCTGAAGTAGACGAAGGAGAAGAAGGCGAGGGGAACGAAATATTCTGTCAAGACAAAATGGAAGAAGAAGGAGACGAAGAGGACATCGTGGTCTTACTAGGACCCAAGGAAGGATTTGGGCCGAGGCCCAACTTCAATAGACCCAATTTATCTCAGCCAATTGGGCCGCTTTCATCATGTTATCAAGCCCGCTAGGTTCCATGACCATGACTTCAGCCAATATCTCCACCTTCAAGCCGTTAAGGAAAGCACTTTCTAGAACCTCCTTTGTCACATTCATAGGGGCAGCTGCTAAAACCTCAAACTGATGGATATATTCTTTCACCGAAGCATCCTGCAGGAGCAATAATAGTTGTTGACATGCCGACGAAATCATGGTGGAACGAAAACGCTCCAAGAGTACACTCTGAAACTCGATCCGACTCCGAAACGGCTGACGACGATGCTCCCATTGGTACCACGCTAATGCGGGTCCTTCCAAATAGATGGCGACCGCTGATAAGCGCTCCGCCTCTGCCATCTTATTGATGTCGAAGTAACGAGACACTCGGAGTAGCCATCCGTCGGGATCGTCCCCGTCAAAGCACGAGAAGTAGAGCTTGCGGGCGCAATTGTCTATGATGAGACCCGACAGCCCACTCGTCGAGCCTAGAGGAGCAGTAGTCGCCGAAGCCGGTGACGATCTAGCACTCCTGGGGACCGGAGTGGGGGGTTGGGATGAACCAGTTGCCATCAGTGGGGGAAAACACTAATTGAACCAGGCCATGAGAAATTCCATGTGCTTTTCCAGGGTTGAAATCTTCTAAACATTCTGCAGAGACGAAAATTCATGCCGTCAAGTGGTCCGATCTGCTTGCATCTGCTCCTCCACCTGGTCGAGTCAAAGTACCGCTTTGCTCTGGGTATTTGCTGCCATGGTGGAGAATGGCTCTGATACCAAATTGTTAGGTAGCCCTTAACAGTTTTAGAAGAAATTATGATAAATGAGAGACAGCTATTATTGAATTGGAAATTCCATACATAGCCAGGACTTCGAGAACCTGGTTTTCTCCCTAGAGCAGAGTTCTATTTTCTTCTTACTCAATTCCTGCCCCTATTACAAGATCCCTCCCCTTACATATAGCTCTTATGCTAACAAACTACCTTATGTCTCCTAACCATTTTTGACTCAGCATAGCTAACAAAATATCTCCTAGAGTATCGCAACTGACTCAGCATAACCAATTCTCTCATTACCCAATTAATTCTGTTTATTCTTCCTTCTAGCATAGCTAAAACGCAATAATGGCTTATCATCTTCTCCTTTTTTATGGCGACTATTTATGTCGCCAAGTCCTCGATTAGTTAACTAGTAGGGTCTTCCCTGGCCGGGGATTGATGGGGTGCCATCCTCGCAGTTCTGATATTCAACTGGCCTCAGGCTCTATTTCTCTCGAGGCGCTTTCTTAGGTCACTTAAGTTTATCAGGTCACTTATCAGGTCACTTAAGTTTATTTCTTCCTGCTCAGTGTTCTCGTTGGTCGTCCAGGAGTGTGCCAGCTCGGTATGCCCCCTGCCTGAGTAGAAGGAGAGGTTGCTTGACCTCTACTTCGGGTCTGACCTGTCGACCTCCTGTTCTTTGATCAGCTTCTTGATCGTTCTTGGGTTCCATTCGTCTGGCGACTCTTTCCTTCATTGACCAATCTAGAGGGGCTGCCATAAACACGAACCGCATCAAGAAGCAGGACTATAGCCTCTTGGGGGTTGGGCCCAGAGGAGTAGACTTCAAGCCGTCATTCAGTATTGGCTTGTTGTCCCTCAGGGGATTCGTCTTGGCAGATGGCAGCCTGTCTTATGTGGTTGGCCTCCTCGAGCAGGGCCTTGGACCCACTTCGAGTGGTTATTTCGGCGAAGTTCAGTGGGAGGTTTCTACCATAAACAGAGTTTAGCATCTCTATGAGGTTTGCTATCTGGTCAGACTGCTTGAGCCTCTTCCCAGTTTATCGTAAAGGCTCTACATTGCAAGTTACTTGGGCCGACTGATAAGATTAGATTGAAGGCTGAGAGCTGCTAGACCTTCCTTCCTCCCGTCATTGGCGCTCTCTGCTTGATCCCGCGACACTAGCCTCGGGCTAGTCTCGGGATGGTATGTGGGAGTTGGTCATTATGTAGCTTTTAAAAGTGGGTTTTAAGGAAAAATTTTGTTGGATGGGTCTCGGCTATTAGCTTAGCATAAGGCCCTCCTTCTAGCGCCAAACTGTTGGTGCAAAATTTTGTCTCGATACTATGAGAGAATGTGAGAGCAAAATTAGTCACTTGTTATTACTGAAAACTGGGTCAGACCAAGTTCGAGCCTGGGAGCATGGAGATAGCCTCTCTCCCGACCTCGGGGTCCCAAGGTTGCAATGACGGGGGGTGCTAGGCACCCACATGGAACTTGCCAAATAGATTCCGAAGCTTAGGTTAGAAATTGGAGTTTTAATGAGAAAAAGTCACCGAAAGAGAATTAATGAGAGAAATATAAATGAGGAGAGAGAAAGACACAATTTCAAACCTTCAGTTTCAGTATACTGAAAATATGGTGGTTGACGGCCTTAAATAGGCAATTTCGTGTGCATTAGAGCCATTAGATCGTCTTGGAAAGAAGTTCAGTGATCGTAGCCCTTGATCTTGACTGAGGAAGGTGCTTTAATGCGACGAGACCCCTGGCATTGTAGTAATTCGGATATTGACCTATTTGCAGGCATAGCATAAGTTGGGAGTTAGGTGCTGCTATTAGGAGGTCAGTGCAATGATGTCCCGTAATTCATGGGGTTCAGAGTAGCCTCGGGCTATTATTTGGATAAACAGGAGATTTGGCTCAGTCTTTGAGGTATCCTCGGGTATCGAGAAGCATCCTGAAGGCGAGACGACTTACCCACAGGTTTCAGAGTTCCCCTCGGGTCCTGCGGCGCGCCCTCAGGTTCTAGGGTTCCCCTAGGGTTCTGCGGCGCACCCTCGGATCTCATACTTGGGATTTGTTGAAATTACCTCTAACATTTCTTGTTCAAATATTTATTGTATACAAATTAGTCTGACACGTTTGATGGGGTCACCGTGTCAGAATGTCATTAACAATAACAAAGGGAACTGTGTTCCTTCAAGATGTGTGCTAGACTAAAGATCGGCAGCCTAACAAATATGATAAACTTTTTAATATGTCACA
Organism: Trema orientale; assembly: GCA_002914845.1. Lineage (NCBI taxonomy): Eukaryota > Viridiplantae > Streptophyta > Magnoliopsida > Rosales > Cannabaceae > Trema > Trema orientale. The sequence continues at coordinate 518,557 of JXTC01000078.1, read as the reverse complement.
AATTCATGTCACAAATAAATCAAACAAGAACCAACATAAAAAGATTTAGGCAAAGTATTAAAGGTGAAAAAATGACTAAAATATTAACTGTCTGTCATTCAATCCAGAACAAAAATCCTACAACTCCATAAAATTCAACGCAAACAAGGACTAAATATGAAATTTAGGCAAATTATCAAAATATTTCAAAAACAGCTCAAGTACTATTAACTTCTAGCATTTAATGCATAAGAAAAATAATTCTAGGTCTCAAAGAAACCAACTGAGACAACAAATATATTTATTTGCAAAGATAAATTAAAATTCAATAAAGAGAAGAAAAACCTTCCCGGTGACAACTTCCTTGCAGGAATTGAATTTGGTAATTTGTCCTAATCCTCATCCCTTCAGCAGCTCCTTCGTGGATGCAAGGTTGCCAGCCTCATTTTTAAAATCAAGAGTGTGTAAGATAGAGAAAAAGAGACATAATAATAAATTATCCACTTAGCGAAAAAGCACCAAGAAAGTTTTAGGAGAATGAGAATTGCACCCAAGGCAAACCTAGCAGACTTAGCAATATAATATATGCAAATTCAGTAAATCATCTTGTTGCTAACACTATCACCAAAACCTGACTGGCTATCCAATTAAGCATTTGAGACCAAAACCCCAAAACAAATTAAAGGCCCTATGTTGTCATATTAGTATTCAAGAAAATGCACCAAATCATACATACCAACAATGGAAACCAGCTTTTTAACTACTATACTATTTGCAAAAACAAACTAGAGGTCTAAATGTTGTTCATGCCATGCTCTTTTTTTTTTTTTGGCATTTGCAGAGTAGGAAGAGCAAAAACCCCTACAAACCAGTAGCTATAGACTATACTAATTAAAACCTCCTGACAATAATTTAAAACAGTGATGGCAAAAGAAATCCCAATGGAGTGAGTTTTTCCCGCACTAAATGGGAGCAAAGCGGCTAAAACTAGCCTTCTTTGTCTTTTTTAGCACGAGCCTCTGAAAGAATATTGCCTGTTCTTCTATAGAAAGGAATATTTTTTTCTCGAAGTACATGTTTTGTCTATGTAATAACTGACTCCCTTATCCTAAACATAGTTATCAAGCAATTAGGATCTAACCTCCAAAGTGTCAACCTTTAAATGAAGAGGGGAGTCTCTAGGAATTATTTGAAATCCAATACGATGTTTGTACAACAATGTAAGGCAGAAAAGCAGATCGATTAAAGTCTTAATGTAGAGGGTAGCTTTTTATAACCTAGAGTTAAAATAGGAAATCTGTGTAATCTGTATGCATAACACTACAACAGAGATGTTCAAACTCATGCCTTCACTCAGTTTTCATATCAAGAAAAGAAGGTAAAAAAAGGATACCGAGTTACATTTTTCATTCCCACAACAGATAAATCAAACTACTATTACTCACACGAATATGTTAGAATTCAGTCATTGCAAATGAAAATAACAATAGTAATTATGACTAACACCAATTTCAAGCAAAGAGGCAACAGATAACTAACGATGTATATGGCACATTCCCAGAGTTAGAGCTGAATATAGACCAATCAATCACAAAAAATATAGATGTATCTAAGTACACAGATCCATAATTTCTCACCAATCGACACAACCAAGAAAAAGGAAATGAAACAATCAGTACATGCCAAGAAACACATTTCCATGTGATTTTGACTCATTTAGCAAAAGCCAAAATCCTTTTGCTCAACTGAGACTATTAACTTAACCCATTTACTATCCAATTCTCAAAATCTTAGTAGTAGTATAGATACACAAAATAAGTGGTTAGTAGCCTCCTTTTTGGTAATACAAATGGCCATATACATCAAGAAGGTGTGACAACATAACTATTCGTTATCATTAAGCTGATTATTACAAATACATAACAATTTACAGAGTCTTCAGTCATATAACCACACATTTTCGGAATCTCAAAACATGAATCCCACACATGATTTCCCATAAAGCTCTCTTTTCATGTACAGATGCCAAATATTACAAAGAATGCTAGAAACTTAAATTGCAAAGTTATAGTAAAAATACGGTTCGATTAAACAAAAATCCCAATCGAACATAACTTGGGTTTAACCCATCAATAATCAAATCAAACCGAAACTAAATTAATCAAAAACCCTAATTTCAGAGACCCAATAACAAAAACAAAAAAAAAATAATAAAATAAAATAAAATAAAGGGGGAGATTCAGAACTGAAGGCTAGGTCTTAAAAAGTTGTACAAAATCACAAAACCGTAATCAGAGACCCAATCACACAAAGATTAAGATGAAATGTAGCACTAAATCACAAACAATTTTTGAAAAATTAGATACAGAAAGACTGATACTGAAGAAGTAGAAGAAGAAAAAGAAGAAGATTGGCTAACCATGAATCAATGTTGGGTGTCGCTGGTTCTCGCACTTCCATGGGTCTCCATAGGGCATTGGAACCCTCGGCTCCACCATCTCCTCTTCTTCGATGTTCCATGGCCGCCGATCGCGATGGATTTTGTTAGGCACCCGTGAGAGAAAATTCCAAGGTGAGAGAGAGAGAGAAATGCTCAGTTTTTTTTTTTTTTTTGGCTTTGAAAGAAACGGTCGAATTTGAAAGAGAGGGAAAGAAACTGAAAGCAAAGAGCCTTTTGCTAAGTTCCTATAGAGTGAGACAGAAAGAAACGGTCGGATTTTAAAAGGGAGAGAAACTGAACGCGAAGCCTTTTGCTAGAGAAATTAGGCCATATATGCACGAAGGTCGGTCTATTTTGGCCCGTATACCCATTTTAAAAAAACGCTGAAAAATATGCACCTGGACGAAATTACCCTTAAAAATCGTAAGTAAAACTATGCCCTAATTTCAATATGCCCAGTTCTTTCTTCTCGACAAATTTTCCCTCTTCTTCTAATCTCACCTCAGCTCCCGTCAAAATCTTGTCGGACCCTCATTTTCATCATCTGTTTGCATCTTGTGCAATAGCTGGTATATCTCCGTCATATTCACAATTCAGCTCTTCACTGGAATCTCATTCAAGAGGCTGCTATATCGGTCGATAAATCGAAGCCGAAGACGAAAAATCGGAAAGGCCAGAAACGAAATCAAGCCGAAGCACCCCCGATAAAAGCCAGAAAAATGACTGAACAAAAAAAGGTAAGAAACTAGGTTGAATTATCGATGATATTTTGATTCGTGTTCG
>JXTC01000078.1:468522-510608 GCA_002914845.1 Trema orientale | reverse complement strand
TCGATGCTTATTCGATTCATTTCGATTCACATCGATTTCATATTTCGATGCTACTGATGAAAATCTAACATAAATTAATATCATTTTAATTAACTCAATATTCAACTATAACTTATATGAAGTAGAAAGTTGAGAAAATATTATTTGCAGTACCAAAGCTAAAACCATTAAATAATTCTTCAGGGCTAATTTGTTCTATGATTAAAAATAACTCCTCAGGGCTAATTTGTTGTTGTTGCCTGAGTTGCTGCTTGCGTTGAAGATGTAGGCATCATGTACCTACAAGTTGCCCGATTGTGGCCTTTTCCTCCACAACGGCTGCAATGACGAAGAAGTTTGGTCTTCTCCCCTTGAGACTTTCTACGTTTTGTTTTCGGCCGCCCAGGCTTCGGTTTATAAGGAGGCGGTTCCACGATATGCCTGCTAATATCATCTGGTACGTCCCACTCTTCTTCATTTCCCACTGGATATATAGTCTCTGCATATGAGTGCAGCCATGCGTCAACTGTATAATACCGGGAACACAAGGTGTATGGATTGATGCGTCGACTCAGAGCAGCCGCCAATGCATGCGTACATGGTAGACCTGTCAAATCAAATTTCCTACAACTGCAAGTCTTTGTCTGTAAGTTAACTTGACCATCTCTACCACCGTCCATGACATAAAACTCATAATGGCTGAGGGGCTGAACAATCAAAGTCTTCGCAGCCTCAATACGGTTCTCCAATTTCGATTCAATCTTTTTCGCTAACGGTTTATTGGATTCCATTGCCAATGTTCGCCTTTCAAAGAACCAATTTTGAAGTGTATACCTCAGAAACTCAGCCAATGTTATGATGGGATACTTCCGTGCATCTCTACTCGTGTTGTTAAAGCTCTCAGCGTTATTACTTGTCATGATATTGTAACGAAGGGCAGAAAAGTTTGCACGGCTCCATTTCTCAATGCCTATTTCTTCTAAATAAGTAGCAATGGCTTCGTCCTTAACCCTGATCTTCTCAAAATCATGAAGAAAATCACTCATCCTATACGATTTTGCTGCCAAGAAGTATTCACTGTGGCAATGATCAGTCTTGAATTTTGCTTGGATATTCATACCAATATGATGTATGCAAGCTCCGTGATGTGCTTCAGGGAACACTGTGGACAATGCATTCGCAATACTTGGGTGTCGGTCAGATACGAATACCAAGTTCTCAACTTCTCCAATTGCTTCCTTTAGTTTCATGATAAAATACATCCAGGAGTCGTTATTCTCTGAGTCAACTGCTCCAAATGCAACAGGATACAACTGCCTGTTCGCATCTTGTGCAATAGCAGCCAACATAGTCCCTCCACAATTTATTTTCAAGAAAGATCCATCCACACACAGCACAGGACGGCATGCTGCTCTAAAGCCCCGAATAGATGCACCCAATGACATGAATAAATACTTGAAACGTCCCATCTCATCGGTCTCTAAATGAGTTACTGTTCCCGGATTAGTCTTCTCTAACATATATAGGTAAGAAGGTAGCTTTTGGTATGAACCATCCACTGTTCCCCTGACATACACAAGTGCTTTTTCCCTACATCTCCATGCCTTTTCATATGTCATGTTAATCCCATAGTCTTTAGAAAAATCGTCGATTATTGATCGAGGGGCATAATTAGGGTTGCTCGGATTTGTGTATTTTCTCAGCAATGTCCAATAACCCATGGTGCCGCTTGTCTGTTGTCCTTATGCCTTATTGCTAACGAACATGTGTGTTCAGGGACATATCTTCGCACCTCAAACATGTCAGACTGGTCCACTTTTCTCGCTCGCAACCGCCACGTACAATTGTCGTCTATACATGTTATAAACCAACAATCTTTGCCTGATTTCTTCATCTTGAACTCAAAATTGGACTTCATTGCATGCAAGTGCAACTTCAGTTTCAAGTCTTCCTTATTCTCAAATAGTTGGCCAATCACGATTTTCACTGAATTGGAAGATCCAGCTGACAAGTTGTTAGGGGTTCCCTCTGGCAATTCTCCCTCCGAAAACAAGGGAGCACTCCACTTCGATGCATTATCTACTATTCTTACTCTACGCACTCGACTGCTAGAAGTCCCTGCTGTTGTTCCTGGAGTCTTAAGAACTTTACTTGACTCTCCTCGTTCAGGTATACTTAACGGCAATCTCGTCCTGTTCGTTGCAGGTCCCTTCTCATTAATTGCTCTGCTCAAACCATCGGCATTGGTGTTTAAGTTAACACTATCACCAAAGTATTCCTTTAACTCTTCTGGACGCATGTTTTCCGCACCAAAACCCCAATCATAGTAATTGTCATTATCATCCCTTATACATACTTCTGGAGGACACGTTGCCACTGCAGGTGGAGTTGGATCTACCTCTTCAACGTCTATTTTCTCTACACCTGTTTCAGGCACAAATGAAGCATTTTGACTGCAACCCTCACCCAACAGACACAACTTCGGTAAAATGGACACACATAAAGGAGTACGGTGCTGAATAGAATAAGACATCTCCTCAAGCCAAATTTGTAGGTCACTATCAGTACTAATCTTCGTTGGAGGAATAGGAATGCCATCTCCACCGCCACATTTATAAACAACCTTAAGTTCTAAATCAAAACGATTTTTATCAACTCCAATCACCTCATACAGCTTATCTAAAAGGGTCACAAAAGAAATACCCTTCCAAACACCCATGGCCTTACTTTCTTTAGCAATATAAGACCATAATATTTTCTCTGACGAAAACGTCCATTCACCGTTATACAAAACTATGATGTTGATGTTGGAATAATGTCCTATAAAGAAGTTTATTATTTAGACATTATAAACAATAATTATTGGATTATTTATTATCTATTTGTTATTAATAAATTCCATGTTATGGAATTCTATTTCATTAATGTCCCATTAATATACATGTGATGTGTATGTTTATTTTATGCAAACATCTAAAAGATTCCAAGACATGAAATGTCCCATTAATAAAGAATTATTCGTATGAAGAGTTCATATATGGGAGACATTATATTCTTTATTTCATTATGTCTAAATTAAATTGTTCGCATTCTGCATATTGAAGATGGAATACTTTATATGCCATAGAATGTAGTGTTGTCTATTTAATTGATGAAGTCTCCAATTATCGAAGTGAGTCTTCGGATAGAAACACTAGCGTGTTATAAGAAAGTTATAACAGCATCGAACAGGACCTAGTGAATTAGAATTTGAATTTAAGTGCCGTAACTCAAATTTCTAATTTCACTAATCTAGCACTATTGTAGAAGACCTTAATCTTAGTGATTAACGAACTTACTTTCATGTGTTTTGTCTTTTTGAGTTACTAAAGGACTAGTTCCTATTTATGGTTCGAACTCCGGTATCTTGGAAGATAAGGTATATGAAATGTGTAGAACGTTTCTCATAATAGACACCATGCATATAATGTCACTTTGAGTTTTTTCAAGTACTTGGATAATATAAACCAGGGCCCCGGTATTCACTATATGAATTTGACTGTGTTAGTATGAGCAGATACAAACACTATAGTCAACTATTATCCATTAGATGAAAAATGGCAACTCNGACACACATAAAGGAGTACGGTGCTGAATAGAATAAGACATCTCCTCAAGCCAAATTTGTAGGTCACTATCAGTACTAATCTTCGTTGGAGGAATAGGAATGCCATCTCCACCGCCACATTTATAAACAACCTTAAGTTCTAAATCAAAACGATTTTTATCAACTCCAATCACCTCATACAGCTTATCTAAAAGGGTCACAAAAGAAATACCCTTCCAAACACCCATGGCCTTACTTTCTTTAGCAATATAAGACCATAATATTTTCTCTGACGAAAACGTCCATTCACCGTTATACAAAACTATGATGTTGAAACGTGACCTTGCATATAAAATAGAAATTAGATTCATCTGGTATACAAAATCAACAAATAAATCATAAAATTCGTAATGGAAAAATTTTGACCTGCCATCGAATTTTAGTCGAAAAAGGCTCGAAATTCATCGAAACTCCTCGAAATTAAATCGAAATATCCTCGAAAATAATCGAAAATCATCGAAAAAACTTGATCGAAAAACATCGAAATTCATCGAAAATTCATCGAAATGAATCGAAACTAATCGAAAAAATGTAATCGAAATATAATCGAAAATTCGACGATAATCGTGCCCCCGAGTTGTATTTTTTCCAGAATTTTGCAGATATTCCCGGAAAACAACTTTTATTGTCTAAATTATGCTCCTAACATATCGAAACTTACTTAAAAACTATTTCAAATAGTACCCATAACATTTGAACACATTAATTACATACCCATTTTACGGATTTGCTTCGTCCGTCTTCTCGCTCTCTTCTTCTTTTTTCTGTTTTTCAACGTTTATCCTTTTCTTCAAACAGCTCCTTAGACAGTGTGATAACTTGAGGAATGAGATTAGAGGAAAGATTGTGACGATATAGAGGGAGGATGAGATCCAGAGAATGACAAAATTCAGCTAGGTTAAAGAGGAGAAGAGATGCATATACACTGTAAACCAAATATTAAGGGTAGAAGTGACATTTCAGGTGGATATATGCATATTTTTCAGAGTATTATTCAGGGAAGCATAGGGCCCAAAATATGCCTATTGTGATGCATATTTAACCTAATTTCTCAAGCTATTAAGTGTTAATATAAAATCAAATTCATTAAAGTTATTGAATATTAAGTATCTTTTCCTTATTAATGTTAAAAAGAGATTATCAACATAAATCTTCTGTATTTCAGGCAAAAAAAAAAAAAAAAAAACAGAAAAAAGAAACCTACCGTATTCTTTATTACCTTTCTTGTAGATACATAGTGCACATTTTCTAATGATTTTTTTTTTGTAAGGGAGCACATTTTCTAATGATTTGAAATCATAATCTTATAAATATATAAAACGGTACGCTATCATAGAAAAAAAAAGACGGTACAATACTTGTATTTATTTATTTTTTTTAGGGATACTTGTATTTATTTTTAGTTTCTAATACCATACACATTTTTTTTTTTTTTGCCAAATGAATAGCACCTTCTACTTTGACGTTGTCGAACTCCATCAGTCAGGCCCATGCCCATCTAACAACTAACACGGCCACCTTCTCAAGGGGGAAAAAAAAATTAAAAGAATGACGGGGCTAAACTAACAAGTATTAAGTTATTATTCAGCGCTGTTAATAATAAATTTATTGAAAGAAAAGAAAATTCTACATGTTTAATTAATAATTAATATTTGGATTAATGGCATTATTGGTCCTCAACCTATTACCATTTTGGTATATTGGTCCTTAATCTTTTTTTTTTTTATGGTATTTAAGTACTAAACGTTTTTCTTTTGGTACTATTAATCTTTTCAGCATATTCTATCCAAAATTCAGTTAAAATTCATTTGAATGGGAGATTTTGCACTATTGATCTCGATTTTTCAATTATTTAACAATTTGGTCCCCACTTTTCTGTACTTTCGGATTAATAATATTGTATCTGCCAATTTTTCAGAAAATTAAAATTCTAAAAAATTAATTTCTCAAAAGATTGACAGATGCAATAATATAAAGAAATGAACATTTAATGGAAAACTACAAAACTCTTCAGGCTTATTTATTGCAAATAATTAATTAATTTTTTAGAATAATCATTCATAACTAATGAATATTTAATAGATATAGTAAATTTTCAGTCAAATTTAACTAGCATAAAAGCGTGTATGTGAAATTTTTTTTATTTTAAAAATGGTAATAATGAATGGAAAACTATAAAACTTTTCACTCTTATTTGCTTGCAAATAGTTAATTAATTTTTTAGAATAACTATTCATAATTACATGAATATTTAATAGATAAAGTAAACTTTTAGTCAAATTTGACTAGTATAAAAGCGTGTATGTAAAATTTTTTTTATTTTAAAAATAATAAGATAATTACTTTTTGTTCATAAAGTTATTACAGTTTGATTTTGTTCATAAAATTACTATAGTTTGACATAAAGTAAGGTTTATTAGTATAATTTTTTTTCTTTTTTGAATTTGGTTTTTAAATGAACTGTATGTTTTATATCCATACATGAATTTTAATTTTCTGAAAGATTGATAGATATAATATTGTTAATCAGAAATATCAGTACAAAAAAATAGGGACCAAATTATTAAACAATTGAAAAATCAAGATCAATAGTGCAAAATTTCTCTTATTCAAATGAATTTTAACGAAATCTTAGATGGAATATGCTAAAAGAACCAATAGTGCTAAAAAAAAATATATTTAATACTTAAATGCCAAAAAAAAATATTAAGAATTAATATGCTAAAATAGTAATAAATTGAGAATCAATAGTGCCATTAACCCTTAAAGACTCGTTGTCTTTACAATGTCTTTACTTCTTCTCATAAAATTCACTTTTGTGTTTATTAACAAATAGAAATATTTTCTTCTTTTGTCTTTCTTATATTTTCTTGCTTGGATAACCTTTTTCTTTTGTCATCTACTAAAAATCCACAGCCAGCGTTACTCAAATGTCTGACACGTCATCGAACCAGCTGGCAATTGCATACTAAACCATGTAGAGCCTACACAGCTCCCCAAGTCCCAACGGTGAAGTTCCTCCTCAATCCCCTCCGAAACATATTATAATTTTTTTTAAATAAAAATAATTTTTTTTTGAAAAAAAGAGAGACAAAAAGATAGTGATGGACTGCTATACCAGCCAGGCACCCATCATGATTCATTAGAGCCAGGAAAAAAAATAAAAAAATAAATAAAAAAGAATAAAACAAAAGAAAAAAAAAAGTGAAACAGAAAAGGAAAGAGAGAAGAGAGATATAACAAAACATTAAGTCCAGTCCTATATCTCTCTCTCTTCTTCCTTTTTGCAGATCCAAAATCCAAATGAGAAAGCTCAAACCCAAACCCCATATTAATCCTTAATATTATCCTCTAATCAAGGATTTAAACCCTTCAATGGAGCTTATTTAGTCTTTCGTTATCATTACCATTACAATTATTAGTTTTTATCTGCTTTTTCCTCCTTAAGTTCTGGGTCCATTTCTTCTTTCCCATTTTTGTACCTTCAATTTCAAGCTAAGCTAAACCCATCTTCGTTTTTCTATTCTCTGTGACTCTGTTTTGGTTTGTTTGAGAAGAAACCCTAGATTGGGAGCTGGGAAAATGGCGACTAGAGGTAGTAGATCAGAGAAGGTGAGGAGGATTTTTCAACAATTCGATACCAACCACGATGGAGGTCTCAATAGGGAGGAGATGGCTGCGCTTGTTGTTGCTGTAAACCCTAGGGTCAAGTTCAGCGACGAGCAGATCAATGCCATTCTCGACGAGGTGTTTCGGACCTACGGTGAGTTCATTGATGGAGAGAAGGGTCTTACCTATGAGGGGCTCTTGCGGACCTACGACGACGGCGCCGGAGACGTCGACCGTGACTTCGACGCGCTTGGGCTTGAGCTCAATTTTGACGAGACCAAAGGGGTTTCGATAGCCTCCGAAGCGTCGTCGTCTTCGATTGTGGACGAACGTGTTGTGGAGTCGCAGAAGAAGCAGAGGACGGCGGCTTGGGCCGTCTCGCCGAATCACGGGATCGTGTTCGATGATACGTGGAAGATTGTGGATGATTTGGAGATTTTGATCAAGAGATTGAAGGCCAAGCAAGCCAAAGATGGGAAATTGAAAGCGGATAACTTTGACGCCTATTCGGATGCCGGTTGGTCCAGGGAATTGGGGCCTTCTTCAGAGATTTCGGAGAAGAGGGTGTTCTGGGAAGAGTCTGGGCATGACTATGCTTCGTTTGTGAAGGAATTGGGGGTTTTGAGGAGCAGAGCTGACGGAGCCAGGTCGAGGGAAGAGGCTTTTGATGGGCACATGGCGATTGGGAGAGTTTTGTATGAGCATCAGTTGTTTAAGGAGGCTCTGGTGAGTTTCAAGAGGGCTTGTGAGTTGCAACCAATTGATGTTAGGCCACATTTTCGAGCTGGGAATTGCTTGTATGTTATTGGCAAGTACAATGAGGCGAAAGAAGAGTTCTTGTTAGCACTCGAGGCAGCTGAGACGGGTGGGAACCAGTGGGCATATTTGCTTCCGCAAATTTATGTTAATCTTGGGATTGCGCTTGAAGGTGAAGGTATGGTTTTAAGTGCTTGTGAGTATTATAGAGAAGCTGCTATTCTTTGTCCAACTCATTTTAGAGCTTTGAAACTTTTGGGTAGTGCACTTTTCGGGGTTGGGGAGTATAGGGCGGCCGTGAAGGCCTTAGAAGAGGCCATTTTTATGAAACCAGACTATGCTGATGCGCATTGTGATTTAGCTTCTGCTTTGCATGCCATGGGTGAGGATGAGAGGGCAATTGAGGTGTTTCAGAAAGCCATTGATTTAAAACCCGGTCACGTGGATGCTTTATACAATCTGGGTGGGCTGTATATGGATTTGGGTCGGTTTCAGAGAGCTTCCGAGATGTATACTAGGGTTTTAGCTGTATGGCCAAACCATTGGCGGGCACAGCTTAACAAGGCCGTGTCCTTGTTGGGAGCTGGGGAAACTGAGGAGGCTAAGAAAGCTTTGAAGGAAGCATTGAAAATGACCAACAGGGTTGAATTGCATGATGCTATATCTCATTTGAAGCAGTTGCAGAAAAAGAAGGTGAAGCCTAATGGGGCTGCAAACGGTGAGGGGGCCTTTGTTATTGTGGAACCCTCAAAATTTAAGACTGCTGGGGAGAGGACGACGTTGAGACAGGACTTATCCGCTGCTCTTGAAATCCGGTCTTTTCAAAGGATCACCAGATTGAGTCGCTGTGATGTGGAGCTGCTGAAGAAGGAAATGAGTGACAAAGATGTGCCAGTGTCCTATTCTGGTGGTGGTGTACCTGAGAGATCCATACGCAAACCCAACTTGGAAGAAATACTTCGCAGGTTGCTGAACTTTCTAAAGCCTGAGACTTTCCAGGGAGCTGTTAAAGCCATAAATGAGAGGATATTGTCCGTCTTGGATGATATGGGTTCAGGCAGGGTGGATTTGGGCATGTTTTATGCTGTTTTAGCTCCCATTTGCAGTGGTCCTCCTGAAAAGCGTAAACGAGTTGCCTTTGATGCGCTATTGTGGCGTCCTGTGAATGAAGGTGGTTCTCAGATCAGAAAAGTGGATGCTACTGGATACATCAAATTGCTTAGGTCTATATATGTCCCATCTCATGGAACAAGTGAGATTCTGGAAGTCCATGGAGAAACGGATACTTCAATGGTGTCTTTCTCGGAGTTCCTTTCCATGTTTGATGATCGAGATTGGGGTTTTGGTATCATGTCCACTCTGTTGAAGCTTGAAACTGGGGACAGGAACCGCCATGGTAACCATATCTGCTCGGTTTGCCGCTACCCAATTATTGGTTCTCGTTTCAAGGAGATGAAAGCTCATTTTAGTTTGTGTAATCAATGCTACAGTGAGGGGAAGGTGCCTTCTTCCTATAAACAGGAAGAGTACAAATTCAAAGAATACGGAAGTGAGACCGAAGTAATGAAAGATAAATGTATGTGCTTTACTTTGCATTCCAATAACGATCCATAGTTAGACGACTTGTACGTTTTTCTGTTGATCTTTGTGTATTATCCCTTTTGATGTTATTCTAGTTGTTCAGTGTGAATTACACATCTCTTGAATGCGTTCAGTGGGCTCATGCCCTTGTATAATAAATTGTTTTATGAGGCGGCTCCAATATCATTTGTGGAACATCTTTTGTCATTATCAACTCTTTGAAAGGTTTGTATAGTGTGTCATCAGTTGCTGGACTTTGGGTAGAATATTCCTTTCTCCATATTTGTTCTATGGTCTACTGTCTTTTCCAAGTAGACGCATCATTTTCGAGTTTGTTAAATGTTAGGAGGGATATACGGATGTATTTTTTGCTATTTTTGCACGCATGACCAATGATAAGATGATGACACCAGAGGTAGATGATATTGTTATATTTGATTAGGATAAAATACTATTGGTCAGAAAATTTCATTTTGGTCTTTAAATTTAAAATTGCACCGTATTGGTCCTTAAACTATTAAAAATATTTCATTTTGGCCATTTTTACTATACATTTTGATTGATTTTTATCAGAATGAGTATATGAGTTACATTTCTCGTGCTGTATTTGTGAATTCAATAAGGGATAATTGCAAAAAAATACTCTCATGTTTGGATGTTCTGCAATTTAAACTATGAAGTTTGGATTCCGCAAAATAATACTCTGAGATTACGAATTTCTGAAAATTAATACCCTTTGTTGATTTTTAATTGATAAAATACAATAATATCCTCAAAATTAAGATGAATAATATGGATCAATCTAGTTTTAATTGAGGATATTATTATTTTTTCGTTCTTAAAATTGGTCAAAAAATTTGTCCAGGGTATTAATTTTCAGAAATTCTTAATCTCAGGGTATTATTTTACAGATTCCAAACTTCAGGGTTTAAATTGCAGAACACCCAAATGTGAGGGTATTTTTTTGCAGTTATCCTTTTCAATAAAATGTTGCATTTTAGATAATTCTACAATGTATTATTATTCAATATGCAACTAATTTTTTTTATAACTAATTAATTTATATTCTAATCTTTATATAGTGCTTGATTATATTTCTGGATATGAAATAAGTACAACAGAATATTATGAAATGTCTCATATGCTTATTCTATTATGAATGAAATAAGGGATTAAAATAAAACTTTTTTTTTAATAAACTAAAATGACGCAATTTAAAGTTTAAATATATTTTAAAGATCAAAATGAGATTTTTCTCATAATTTAGGGACTATCAAGGTCATTTACCCGTTTGATTATTTTCTGTCAAAGCTTTGGAGCTTGGGAACCGAATATCCGCAAATGGAAATGGTCTGTCTCCTTAAGTTTGATGCATCAAACATCTTCACTGCCAACGGGTTGGGGTGATCGTTTGCTTTGCACCAAGTTCAATTCTTTGTTTGGTCTTTCCTATTATTTACTATATTTTTAAATGGGAAGAAACAAATACTCCTTTCTCGATTAAATTCTACCAAGTTAGTAGTTAGTACGTGCCACGAAAAGATGATTTTATATTGAGCCAATATTAACCTTGCTTCAAAAATGTGTTGGTGGTATGCTTGCGGAGGTTAGCACTTAGCAGTTGTTTGATTAGGTCATAGAGTCAAATCACTTTGTGGCCGATGGCCCTTTTAAAGCCGGCACTCCTGCCGCCTGAAACTCGGAATTTTCTCTCTTTGACACTAGTAGTTTATGTTAGAGACACATAGATTTGTATGTCTTATTAATAATCATTAGTAACAAAAGTTTCTTTTTTTGTTAAATTTTATTTTTTGAAGGGGATATTATAAAGTGTTACTTATCGCATAATTTTTGAACGATCCATGTACCAATGTGTGTCGGAAAGCAGGGGCCAAGTGTACAAAATTTAGTTTAAGTTGCAAATTTGAAAGAAAAAAAAAAGGAACCTAATAAAGTTTGCTTGAATGATGTGAGCATGTTAGCCTCTACTGATATAATACCTTTGAAATCATTGTCAAACCAACTTTTACCTGAAACAAAAAGAAAAAAGGGATTAGTGGTTATTAATCACTACAACTATTAGTCTATGACACCATCTTACTAATTAAATATATTCGTTTTTGTACGTGGGAGTGGGACTAGACTACTCCAGCGGAGAACACTTGTAAACGAAGTCAAACAAATGATTCTGATGTTTCTAAAGAAATAGTCGCGGACAGAAGTAGTGAAAATTTTTTCGTCAGGAAAAAAAAAAAAAAAAAAAAAAATTTTGGTAGTGAAAATTTTCAGAATAAAAACTCGATGCTCAATAATGAGGTTCCAAGCAAATAAATAAACACATAAATAAATTAAAAAATAAAGGCAATTATGACTGAGATGGGACCAAATCAAAATCAAGTTATTTATTAGTTGCTTTTACTTTTCTCCTATACCAAACTAGGTCGTTACAGTAATAATTACTATCAATAAGTTAAACACTCATTCAGGTATAAATTATACTATGGGAAGAGCTTTTGTACATTGTTAAGATGATTTGAGTTCTAATTTATTGTGCTTCATTTTTTAGACGAAAAATTCGACAATTTACCAATTATAATGAAGAGCTTTATTAAAAGAAGATGGTGTAGACATATAGTTATCTACGACTCCGAATCCATGTATGGAATATGGTATTTTGATTGTAAAGCATTTGAAATGAATTGGATTGTATTATTTCCAAAAGGGACAACTTGAAGTTTTAACCTCGATATAAATATTTTAGCGACCACATTGTCAACTCCGTTNAACGGAATGCTTTTTTGTGTTTTGCGCTCTTTCTCATCTTGGCTAGAGGCTGCATAAGTCCATTGAGAAAATTGGACGCAAACGAACCCAATCTTTTGTCCTTTTGGTAGAAGTAAAACCAATACGATTTCGAAGCTTGATTCCTCAGCATAAGTGATTGGAGTATTGACTTTCTTTACTATTTTTGTTTTTTATTTCTTTTGATAAAGATACAGTTTTTTTTTTTTTTTTTAAAAACATAATTTATTTCTTTTGATCAAGAACAAATTAATCTGAAATTCAACAAATCCCTTTTTATTAGAATATTTTCAAGGATTCTACTTCAGTCACCAACTTTGCTTGATCAAAGTCTTTACGAAAAAGGTAAATATTTGTTTTTATTAAAGTCGTGCTCATCAATTTCCTTCCTAATGCTCACCACAAAGCATAAATTTGATAGAAGGTAAGTAACAAATACTAGGTTTCCATTTCGCTAAACACAGCGTACATGCAAGAAACATGGTATGTCATCCAATGGGTATGAAAGGATGTACCAGTTTGTTTCAAACACTGCCATTACTTCGATACAATAGCTTTGACGCCTCCAGTTGTCACAACAATATGGCCGTATAAATTAGGGCTAATTTTGATTTGGGCTACTTGCCAAATAAGCTTAGTTCTTCAAGTGCAGCACACCAAAGTCAGATAAGGCAGCGCAAAACCATGCCAACAACTGCGAGCTCAGTTGAGCATGCATTGTGCGTGATAGTGGTGATTATAATAATGACATTACTGTCAACAACAGCAGCAGCTCCAAAGCCCTCGCTATTGCCAGTAAAGCATGCTCCGTCTCCCTCATCTGTTTCCCTTCAACCAATTGAGAAGCCGCTTCAAAGAGATGAAGAAGAGCACAACCATTTTCCGCCAGAATTTATTCAAGACTACGGCTTTTGGAATCCAACTCCATATTTTGGTGGAGGTCATGCAGCTCCAATCCCTCATAGTCATGCTGTCGAAGAAACTTGTTGCGACTCTTCCATGCCAAATTCGTTTACAACTGATAAAAACAATATGGCTCCAGAAGAGAGGTCTTAAACCATTCCCTCCCACATCCTATATTAACCTAAACTCTTGATCTACCCCGTTCACTTGCTCAAACCCCACTACCAATCCTCCCCCACCACCCTTTATCTGGCCTTTCATTTTCTTTTCCTCCCACTTTCGGAGGATGGTCTAGAATGATAGGTTTATGTATTATCTGTATTATGTAAGACCCACAAAATTATGTTTCATTGTCTGATTCGTTAGGTGTATAATGTATTATGCCGTATTATAGAAGATAACCACTAAACTATTGTTTACTCCACTACATGTATGTGTCCCATTTGCAGTTTTGCCGTCAACATATCATCACAACATTTAATGAAGACAAATACAACTTCCTTTAAAAGATAGTGGTTGGTCAAGTACAACTGTATACCGATGGTATATTCTCATTACCTACTTAGAACATTAACATTTCATCTTTTGCTACTTAAAACTCATGAAAATCTAAGGAGCGGTCCTGTGGTAGAACTTGAAATAATCACCGTACTCACATAAGATGAATGGAAGATGGACCAGATATAGCAGCTACTCTTTGTGCACGCTGTGCTTCACCCTTGTAAAGTCCCTTCATTTCCTTTTTAACACGCCGTGCTTCTTTCCGTTCTTCCTTTACAGCAGCCTACATCAAGAAAAATCAAAATATTATCCATCAAAAACAAGTCTAAATATTATGATATGCAGCGAAGAGGAAAAAGGAAAAGTATGGTTCCTTAAAAAAATCAGTGTCTAACAAGATACTTTCAAATAAGTCAATTTAAGTTATCTGCTTCCGTCTCAATGGGGTGGAGTACTGATTTTGGCATTTAGTGAGGAAACAATGGTCTGAACAAAAGCAGAAAAAAGTGATACCTTCCGTTCCTTCTTCTCCTCCTTCGACTCATGCTGCTTCCTCTTCAGCTGCTCAGTTCTCAAATTATCCCCACCTTTTACCTTTTCTGTAGTAGGTTTCCTACCACGTGGCAAAAAGTCCACAGGCAGCTTTTCTCTTCCTTTAAGGGATATCGTATGATTGGTAGCATTCATGGCTCCAGAAACAACTTCAGCAAGCTTCTTCTTTCTAGTTAATCCTGGAGCTTCAATTTTACCAGGGTGGTTATCAAGATTTGAATACGTAGAAACAATTGTCTCACAATCCCACACTTCAGATTCATCGCTACTTTCCTCCACAATAACCACATTTTCATGTTGATCATCGTTCTCATACATCTCAGCATATTCCACACAGCGTTGAATTACATCCCTAGCAGAATCAAGTAGCTCTGTACTTTTTAGTTTCTCATTGGCCTGAATAAGATCTGCAGGGACCCTATAGTTCTCATCAAGGTCAAAGTCAACCACTCCATTATCATTAAGGGCATGTTTCAGCTTCTCTGCAAGAGATTCATCTTCCTCAGCAACGTAACCATAGTCCTCGTCATCGTCAGTGCCATATTCCTGACTTTCAAGCTATAATAGGACAATTATGAGACAAATAGAACTAAATTAACATGAGAAATGGAGAAAAATAGAACATAGGATATAGGCTATAGAATGTGAAAAGAAGACATTTCTCATCTATCAACTCTTCATGGGATACACTATCTAGTATCCTCAGATCAAACACTTCACACCTAATGCCATAATCAAACAAACTAGTCAACATCAAGCACTATGTCAATCTACTGTATGGATATTAAAGTGGAACAAAAGTGGACAGTACGTCTAATAGGCTTGACTCAAACTAAACCACAGATGTTGAGAAGTGACATTACTCTTGAAAAACCAATTGTTTCTAAAGCTCAGCGTTTCAGAAAAATTTAACTCAAAAGAAATTTGCTATAATCTGATCGAAAATGAAAATACAAAGCCTGACTGTACTCCCATAATAACTAGAGTGAACATACACTGACTAAGAACCTACATACACTAACCATAATGACAATAGAACAGAAGCAAAGACGAAGTAAAAAGACTCACTATATCAAATTGCTCATCCAAAGGACGACAAACTCGCGTCTTTTCGATAGCAGAATCATTTGTTTCTTCTGTCACATGATATCCAGCTCCAGTCTTATAACTTAAGTCAGAAGCAATCTGTTGGTGGCCAAAAGTATGGTCTTCATCAATCACGTCTTTGGTCTCAAATTGCTCACATAATTCTAACCTCTTATCCAAAGATACATCCTCATTGTCCTTCGGAAGGTTTGCCTGAATCACAAAATCCTCTTCCAAATCCTCCACATCCGAACCAAACCTCGAGGCATCACTTTCATCAAGCAATGCAGCTACTTCAGGATCAACCGCTCTCTGAACCCTTACACCAACCGTCTCCGATGCAACACCGTACACATATCCCTCACTGGGATCAGCATTCACTTCCGAAATCTTCAATCTTGAAGCATCATATGCCTGAAAAACCACCAAGCAATCTTTACTACTAAACTTCATTTCGAAAACCCCATCTAGTAAATTCAAATTACAAAAATTGGTTCTGTTCTTTTCTTCAATTTCCCGAGAAACAAACAAGAAAACGTAAAGAAAGTAAAAAAGAGAACTTATTCAACCTTGACATCTCGGGGAAGCTGATCGAGCTTCGACTTTGGGTTATGATAGAAGGCAGAACCGCCACCAGTATTCTTGATCTCCCTCAAATGTGCAAGATAATTGTACCCATCATCCGGAAACCCTAGCTCCAAAATCTCCTTCCTCACGTGCTCAGGCAGGGCATGCGCCGCCGACCGCGACGAGTTGCCGAAAACCCGATAATGGTCTTCCCCGGCGTCGTAATCATCTGGAGCGTCGGCGAAAATGGAATTGGAATCGTCCACATTTTCGGGATTATCGCCGGCGAAGAAAGTGTCGACGGAGTAGTTGTTGTTGTCAACTCGGACGAAGACTCGGTCACTGCCTGGTGAGTCGTCAAAATTGGGATCGGAAGAATCGCGAGCCAGCAATTGAAAGGTCGCGGATTTCTTCTTGTCGATAAATTTCTTCTTCCCCATGTTTCTGAGATGAGGGCGAAAATGGTGGCAGGGGCAAGAAACTCTGTGTGGGAGTTAGGGTTTTGTTTTTGCTATTCCAGACAGAGTTAGGGTTTTGTGGTGTTTTTTGGATTCCTCTTTTTTTCGAAGAGGACGGCAGTCTCTACTCTCTTCTAAACGATAATCAGTTTGTTGTCGTTTTTACGGCTCCGTAGTTTCAAGATACATTGTCGTTTTTCGATATTGAGATACTTGTCGTTTTGAGCTTTCTTAGGTTATTGGTTTTTCCCGAGAAAATTACATAGGATAAACTGCAAATAAATACCCTGAGGTATGAGTACTTTATAATTTATACAATGAAGTTTGGACTCTGTGAAATAATATAATGAGATTAAGAATTTTCGAAAATTAATACCATGAGTTAACTTTTTGAATAACTTTAACTGGTAAAAGACATTAATATCCTAAAAATTAAGAAGAATAATAAGGACTAATGTAGTTTTAATGGAGGATATTATTATTTGTTTGTTACTAAAACTGGTCAAAAAATTTAGTCTAGGGTATTATTTTTCAAAAATTCTTAATATTAGGGTATTATTTTGCAAAGTCCAAACTTTAAGATTTAAATTGCAGAACACTCAAATTTTAAAATATTTTATTGTAGTTCACCGTTATCACATATATGATATATTTTCATTAGTCCTCGGACTCACCGCAAGAAGTGTTGTCTATTTATATATCTATACTAGTTGGAAGCTTAATACATTGTGGATTTTATATTGTGTTTGAAGATCAAGAGTTGGGCGTCACCTAGAAGAGAGTTGTAGAATTTTAATTGAGACCTTACTTGTCTCCTAGCTTTATATAGTGAATTTCCTTACTTGTTGGACTTGGTCCCATAGAGTAGGCTTAAAAAATCACATTAAAAATCATTGTACTACTTTTGACTATTCCATGACTTGTTCGATTAAGCAACTAAGCTGACAAATGCTAGATACTTGGTGATTCGAGTAAAATTGACTTTACAACAAATGAAAAACTTTTCCAACCTCTTTCCAAGCCAAGATCCAAATCCAACATCAAAACTTTTCCAATTTTGACCCTATGAGATTAAACAAAAAAGAAAGAAAAAAAATAGTACAATCTTTAATATCAAATATTGTGAACTGAACAATATTCTTGTCCTTGTTTTATCCATAAATGCTATAACAACGTCATTATTGGGTGTGTCATGGAACTTAGAAGATCAAATCTTGTGATGAAAAGCAATCAGCTCATACAAGTCGAGTGTCACATCATGATTCATTTGCATGCTTACATGTTATGTGTAATAGAGCTTGTACTAGTTCTAAATCGAATAGATGGGAGTTATGCTAGTAAGCGAGGAGCTTAATGATTTTATAAATTCACAAAGATCCTAGTAGAAAGATGTTATATTTCACACGGTATATTTTTGCAGTTAGTTTTTAAGCAATTGAAATTAGTTAACTACTGACTGAGGAGCTTAGCAGTGTGAACTTTTGAAGACATTCTAGTGAAAGAAAAGATTTTCGAAAAAAACTGATAGTAGCAAAGCACGAGGTGTTAGTAAAGCAAGAGATGTTAGTAAGCACGAGGTGTCGCTAAGCACGATGTGTCATTCTAAAACATGTAGTGGAAAAGTAGTAGCTAAGTGTCAAGCATACAGATAAGGTTAGTGCCATGAGGTGTCAGCATCCTAAATGACACCTGCGGTTCAGACACGTGGCGCTAGGTGTCATGATGAAGGAAGCCTTAATGATTACCAATGTGCTAGCTTGTGGAGCTTGTTTAATCATATAAATAGGGGCTTGAGAATTAGTTATAGACATAAGTAGATCAATCCATATTTCTAGTAAAATTTAGAGAGAAAAGAAAGATAAAGAAAAGAGCATAGGAAAAATACCTAAAAGCTCGAAATCGAGATAAGTAACGTCACACCTATAATGTAAGAAATTATCTATTTATCTGAATCTGTTAAATTTTTGGTTTATGTATACATATGTATCTATTATTCAGTTCTTTATGAAACATAGACTTATGGTGTATTTATATTGCCTAACGAGTATTGGTCGATAGGGTGTGGCAGGCCAGTACCCAATATGTTATCTAGTTCCTTCAAGGACAATATGGTTTCTTCGGAGACACTCTGATAGCAATATGAGGAGGACTTCTGCAGTACACAATAGAGCCTGAGATGTATTTGGGACTCGAGACCTCCATATGATGGCTCATGATCTGTTATCTGAATGGCTTAGTGTGTGATTCACAATTTTGTCACGTAATACAATATACACGGGAATCCCAATCATACGATTATTTGTTCTTTGATATGTGCACTCTGCATCTGCATTTATTACATATTAAATTTCATACTCACATATATTCTTACATTACAGAGGATATTACTGATATATGAGTTTAGAAGAAGAGTGTCGACTTTCTAACTGTAGCTTATATATATTGGCATTTTGACTTGTGGTTTTCTGAATGAGAGTTTTGCACCTCTTTTTTAGCATGTCTATATTATGTATGTCTGCATAAGGCCTACTATGTATGTGTGTGTATATGCATGTGTTATACTACATGTAAGGCCTACTATGTATGTGTGTGTATATGCATGTGTTATACTACATGTATAATGATGCAAATCAAGGTACAGTTACAAAGGATTCAATTTAACTTCCAATTGGACCGGTTACAAGAGTTCGAGCTAAAAGATTCAAGGAGTCTCTCAATGGGCTGATTCAAAGTATTTGGAATGAGATAAATTCTTGGAGGCCCAAGGATGATGTTATACGTGATCCACAAGGTTGGATTTCTATTATTCAAGCTTTGGAATAATCTAGAAAAGACTTTCAAAAGAGGATTGCTCATGGGGTACGTGAATTATAAGCTAGTTTCCTAATTTGGGTAACTTACTCGATTTTGACTCATCAAGGAGAATAGCTGGTAGCAATTAAATAAATTTATCTTTTTTATTTATTTATTAAGTTTTATTGTTGAGTTGTAAGGCTTGCATGCCAATTAAGATACTTTCCTTTTTTTATTGTGAAGTAGGCGTGTTTAGGGTAACTATAGCAAATCAATTCTCAGAATTGAATTAGGTTATTTTAGTTTCCTTTTCTTATTTTAGGCAGCTTCTTAAGGGTTTTTAGCTACCAATTTTCGTGCTCCTATGTATATAAATAGCCATTAGCTTAAATGAAAAGATCATATTACAATTCATTAAAATTGAGAGCAATTTCTCTTTGGTTCTTTGAGAACTTATTCGAACTTATCAGATTTCTCTGTGGCGTTCATTCCTTGACTTATCAATCGAGTTTTCCATCTTTGATTGTGGCGTCTTCCTTTATACCAAGGTTCACATCTATTTATAGGTGTTGGGTCAAGATTTCTCATCGCCTAAGGTAGCTTACCCAAACCCAAAAAGGAAAGTTAGAAAATTACCACCTAATAACTATCCTAAATTTGACCTCAATTAAAAGGGAATCAATCTGATTTTTAATCCCTCAATTTTCAGCCTATTACACACCACTAAAGAAAAGGAAACAAGCAAATAAATCATTTTGGAAAACTACCAATTTGCACATAAATAACCAAAATAGGAAAGTAAGCTAAGACTTGTAATTCACGCACCCCTTGAGCAATCCTCTTTTGAAAGTCTTTTCTAGATTATTCCAAAGCTTGAATAATAGAAATCTAACCTTATGGATTACGTATAACATCATTCTTGGGCCTCCAAGAATTTATCTCAGTCCAAATATTTTGAATCAACCTATTGAGAGACTCCTTGAACCTTTTAGCTCGAACTCTTGTAACCGGTCCAATTGGAACTTGAATTGAATCCTTTGTAACCGTATCTTGATTTGTATCATATAATTATGAGTGAAGTTTTCCTACTATCTCCAGCAAGTTTAAAAAGTTTATTCAGTTCTGAGTTGAGTGGCATCTTCCAATTTTACTAAATATCTATACAAATATCCATACGTACGCATGTGAAAATTTGGGGATGTTATATTGAGTGTTTGTGCATGTGACTCACTTTAACTGTACGTGACGATTTTATTATAATAGAGCTGACTTCAATCAGACCCAATGATACTACCTGTATTTCAAGGCCGCAGGAACCTGCCTAGTCGCCTACCTTCCAACTTGAACAATGACTCAGTTTCGATCTTTGTTGATGCTACTTTCAAGATTGGTCACAAGGCAGATACTAGCTTTTCAAGGAAACAGACACGGAGTATTAGTGTTACGAAATCTCTCTGATTTGACGCCATTGACAGTATTAAAGTCGAGATTATTGTTGTTGGATATATTTTTCATCTACTAATAAAATATTCTATAATAGAATAAAAGCACAGAGAGTAGTATAACACACCCAGGGTTGGATAATCCTTATTAAAATAGTCAATAACATTTGAGGGTTTGCTCATCACCTACTGAATAAAAGTGGCTGGTCAGACATGACCAAAGGGCGACCAATGTATTGCTTACCATTAAAGAACAAGTTACACCAATTATACAAACTTCTTGTGAAGAATATTGATATGATAAATAAAAATATTGCTTTTACATATAGAGAGTGGTCAGCATCTGCTAAGTGCGAAGCATGCCTAATATGTTTCTATATAGAGCTGAGCAACGCCTATGAAAGTGATAACTACGTCATAGAGGATATCCACCATCTAATTGATAAAAGTGACAGCTACAATGTGTACCTATTTATTACATGGCAATCACATCTAAAGAGTGACCACTAGTTAATAAATAAAGACAAGCCTAGAAGGAGATTGTCTACCAATATCAAAATAGGATGATCGTCCACCTATATTAGAATATACTCACCTCAAGTTAGACCTCATAAACACATAGAGAGAGTCTCACCAAATTATAGCTAATTGTAACCATTCGATAAAGTTATCACTATTTAATGTATGAATAGAAATATTCAATAATACTCTGTCAAAACTACCTTGGGACACTATAGTAGATGGCATAGAGGTTAAGGATTCAGCTAAAACTTCTGTGGCTCCATCCTTGATATCTTAGGTCATAGTAATTTTTGCCATGTTAGAATTTTTAGTTATTTCATCTCTGCTTTGATTCCATAAATTCGGAGATAAAGTATGGAAAGTTTATTTTCTTATTCAATAAATTATGTAGATTAGATTGCTAATTGACCAGATTATGATAACATCAATATTAAAAATAAAAATGGCAACAAAACTTCAAAAAGAATAAATCTTAATCTTAGATATTTGAAATTAGTATTATATCTAGTTACATTTAGTCAAATTTAAAGTAAAACAATCTAAACTAAAAATTTGAAATTCTAAATTTAAATTTGAATTCTCTAAGTATAGTTTGGGACGAATTTCAATCATTAAAGAGCTTAGCAAGAAAATGCGTAACCCATATATAATTGTTCAGAATAATTATGTCATTGAACGTTGGTTTATTAGAATAATGTCATAAATCTTCCATGTATCTTAATGCAATATCTCAAATAAATTTGTAAAGGGCTCCGTTTTTTCTTTTCTTAAAAAAAACGTGAAGCTTTTTTTTTTTTTTTTTTTTCCTTTTTTAAGAAAACAAATTTGCTAAAAAGTAGAAACCTTTTAATTAATTGATTTGGTTGGGATAAGAGGTTCATCTAACTGGATAATCTCATCCTCCACTCCTTAAACAAATCACTTGTAGAGTTTAGTCACATAACATAATTAAGCATGACCTTGAAAAAAGAAATATCAGCTACAAACTTTAGGCCAAATTAAAATTGTTGCGAAATCCTCCCATGGCAATTGATATTAGGCCAAATTAAAATGTGAACCTACAAAAGAACTCTTAACTACAACACTGTAATAACCCCTCTCTGTTAATCTTATTGATATTGTTCATATAGCCAAAAGGAAATCAAACCTAGAAATAAAGAAAAAGGAATGAAATTTCGAAGTCCAAAATGATATTGGTACTATTTTCCCAATATAGAGAGTTTTGGATTGTTTTATCTAATTTTTTTTGTTCTTTTTCTTTCGTTTGAGTTTGTTTTGTTTTTTGTTTTTTTCTTCAATTCAGAAATTATGCCTTAACTTTCCTTAATACGGGCGCCTCGGGATTTTCAGGAAAGTTCCAATATAAGGAATATTTTAGATATTTCCAAATGGATACGATTGTTTGAGATATAAGGTTAAAATGCATGGAAAGTTTATGATATTTTTACGCAGGATAAGAAAATAAACAAAGTAAAGAATATATAAATAGCTAGTCACTAGTGCATATCTGAATAATAATGTGATACTATGACTCTATTGTTTTAATGTAGTAACAAGTTTGTTGGGACTAAGTTATGACATATACTTGTAAATCAATATCGTTTTCATTTGTAACCAGCTTTTCTAAAGTGCGTTTTGTAGGGGATATGGGATGGTTCTACACTAAAAGAGACCTAAACTATATTGAAAGAAATTTCCATCAATTCTCTTTTATAAATATTTAAGGTCATATCATCTAGTATCTTTTTAGGCAGAGTCATAGCAATTAATAAACAAGCTAATTATATATACTTAAAATAGAAAGAAAAAATATAACATCAGCTCAGATCATTGAATTACACCAAAATATAAGAAATATAGCAGTAAAGACTTGACAAATAGTACAAGTAAAAAACTTAAAAGAGATACGCTTATATTGGTTGATAGTTCATAAAACTACTCAAACCAATACAACTTTCATTGACGTAATAATGTTTCTATAAACACATATGGGTAGCCATAGCAATATATGCCATTAATTTCGGACGATTTTCACTTTTAATTTCCTTTCACTATGCCAGTATCTCCTTGTCGGGCCCCGTGACTAGCCATGTCACGACTAGTTGCGTCGCGACTAGTCCTACTACGACCAAACTTGCCTGCAGATCCTGCGTAGCTATCACCAGGCATGCCACGACGCCCTCGTCCATAACCACTTCCAAGTTTCTGATCACCAAGATTAGCTTCCTCCATGTTGCCTATTTGTGTTGTTTCTAAATTAAAATAGCAAAATGGAAAATACTTTTAATTCTTATATAATATGTCAATAAAGTGCATGTATTGTAAACAAACATATACATATTTAGTATTAGTATTAAGAAGACACGACAAGAAACTCACGAGTGTGAGTAAGATCAGGTAGACTCTCCTGAGCTAAGACTTCGGAAGAGACAAGTAAAACAACAACGAACATAAGAGCAAGAAAGAGAGAAGTCTTTGAGTAACCCATTATTACTATGGATATCAAAGTTGAGAAGATTTAGGAAGATATATATAATAATCTTGTAAGTAGATTTTCTAACAATGAAACGAAGGATGATTTGAACTTACTAAGTTTAGTCTTATTTATAGATTTATAGAAAGAGAGATGATGGATTCCTTAGACTTCGAAGAGTCAAGCTCTTTAGTTAATGTTTTTTCCCTAAAGTACTTTTCACTTCACTAAGAGTCGAGGTCTTATCATGTGTGGGCCAAACTTTTGCCCTTACACTCTTGATAGAAGTCTTGCCTCCTGAGTTTCGTCTATTTTTCTTCTTATTTTTGTAGAGAAAATAAAAATCACAATAGAAATATATGCTGCACTGAAACGTATAGAATAAGAGTATGTATTTCTTTGGTCATATTTCATTATGAACCTATAAAAATTGTGTAGAATCCTTTCCCAACAAAACGGCCCAATTCAATTCTTCAAAACAAGAAAAATAACAATTTCATACATCTTTTTGAAGATGCAATTTCTTCATTTAAGGGACTTAAAAGGGGGTTTATATTTAAATTTGCTCACAATCTTCATGATTTATAACTATATTTCATGTGATGCCACTGAAAGATAATATATTTGCTAAAGATTTAATTCCAAGCAACATACACATAATTAGTGGGGTAAGTGTATTTTTTTTAATATAGTTTCCCTTGGTTCCTTACTTAACTCGTAGGGAAATTCTAATATAGGAGGGGCAAAAACCTTCCTACATGTAGGTTTTTATTTTTTCCTTTTCCTAATTGGATGGCTTATAAAAGATCCAATTTTAAAAAGATTTACTATAACATGCTTATTATCATACATAATATTATCCCATATCCTTTTCACATTTTTAAGATATGTTTTTTTAAAAAAAAAAAATCACCTCAATCTGAAACCTGGAAAATCAATATAAGAGATGAATGATTCTGGAAAAATACAAAGAACACTGAGGACACACGATGAGAAACATCATGTGGTGAGTGATATAGAACGCAGAAGAGAGATGGTGAAAGTCGGTAGGGAGAATGATCAAAAGATCGAGCATAAAAAGCATATCTTTTTTTTTTTTCTTTTTTTTTTTTGGGAGTGAAGATCGTGCCCTTTTTTTTTTCTTTTTTCTTTTGAGTAGATCGTTCATTTTTCTTTTTTCTTTTTTTTCAAACCAGATTGTGCTTTTTTTTTTTTTCAACAGATCCTAAAAATGAGGAAATAATATAGGATGATATTACTTTGTGGTAATGAGCATGTTATAGCAAATCTTTGTAAAATTGGATCTTTTATAAGCCGTCTAATTTGAGGAAACCCTACGTGTAGGAGGGATTTTTATGTAACTTCGGATGATATCCATGATAATTCTTTGATTACTATGAGCTTCTTTTATTATAGTTTTGTACTAAAATGTNATTGCTAAAAAAAATTAAAACTTAGTCATAATTGATGGAAAATTGTTTTTTTTTTCTTTTCAAAAATCAATTAGAAAGTTTAAGATAAAAAGTAAAAGGCTGAAAAAAAAGGTTTTCCTATTTTTACTCCAAAAAACAAATCTCTTATTTCCTACTCAAGGTCACATAGGGAAAATTTTCAACTTAAAAAAAAATGAAAAGAGAAAGAAAAGAATATATTTACTACGAGAACATATATAATAATTAGGAATAACTAATATTTTTAAAAATATTAAAGAAAGCTCATATTTTGAAGTCTTAAAAAGATAACAAAAAAGGAAAAATGTCTACGTAAAAAATAATTAATGAAAAGACAATGAGAGAGAAATATAAGAGTATTATTTATATCATAAATAACATATGAAATAAAATCAAAAGGAAAAGAAAAAGTGTATAAAAATATTAGAAGAATAAAAAGAAAACAAAAGTCTAAAAGGAAAAAAAAAATACAATGCAAGAGATAATGAAATAATATATATATATATATATATATATATATCTATATCTATAACTACTAATCATAGGTACATTCCTAAGGCACGTATACCCCTTATTAATTAAAAAAAAATGATATTATAAAAAAAAATCAATTGATTTGTAAGTAAAAACAAAAGTAAATTAACTTGATTTATTAATATATTTCTTTCGAAAAAAATAAATTTTCGTTTTTAAATACAAAATTACGTAGTTGTTGATATTTATTTTATAGTTTATAATATTTTTATTTCAGAAAAAAATCCTAGATTTCCATTTTGAATATTGAAACACCAAATTATCAAAATTACAAAGATTTATGCCTGATTCATGTAAGACTAAATCTTGTATTTAGTCTAGGGTTTGAATATATATATATATATGTACAAGTATATATACCTATTTTATAGAAGGGTGAAAATAAAACTTGATGAAAAACGAATACCAAGATTAAGTATTTTATAAAGAAATACGATATATATGTATATCAATAACATTGAAATAATTATATATATATTTTTATTGAAATTACTAGGAGACTATTATAATTTTTTTAGTTCTTTAGCTAAAAAAAAGTTTCAGGTCTTGTGTTAACTTTTAATGTCTTATAAAAAAGGTAGGGTAAGTATATTTTAATCTTTGTTTTCAAAATTTCCATTAATGTGTTATTTGAAATTCGATTGTCTGTAGAAGCANATTAAAATTTTATAGTTGGTAAAAGTATTGATTTCTCGTTTGAAGTAATTATAATATTCTATTTTTCATATTACTTTTATAAAGAAATAAATATCTCACGTTGAATGTGTTATCGAATATTAAAAAAACTAAGCAGCTGGAATAAGGCTCGTTTTCCTAAGTACATTCATCTTTACAATAGTTATAGATGTATTAAGATTGAAGTAGAGAGAAAGTGAAAAAATGTTATAGCTTATTTAATTAGTAATCGATTTTTAAAATTTTTAAAAAATTTCTAATTTAACTCTTATTATTTTTCATACTATAGTTAGTCCTATTATCATTTTTCCATGCTATAATTGGTCGTAATATATATATATATACGTATGTATCATCTAATATTATATTTAATTTAATATTAATGATAGCTTATATTAAATTTAGTTTATTGAACAAAAAATAATGCTACATTCATCTCATCAAAATAAACTGATTATTATCCTTATCTTAATACATTTATTTTTTAAATGTAGAGATAAATACATTCTTTAATGTTGTAATTCATTGAACTTGACTATAAATTGGGCTTAATGTATCCTTTAACATTAAAGAAACAAGTAGCACTTTCTATTCTAATTTATTATCATTAATGTCAATTGCTACTATATATATATGTAATATATATATATATAATGTTGCCAATCCAATAGGTATTTTTTTTAATCTATATGTAGGTATTTTTTTTTTCAGCCGTTGAATCATGATCTAATGATGATCCAACGACTATATGAGGTGCATGAAAAAACGTGCATCATCAATACTATTTTTCTCTTTTATTTGTTACTATAAAAAATGTGTATGATAAAATTTCATTGGCCAAAATGATACCTATGTATATTAAAAAAAAAAAAATACATACTGGATTGGTGCTCTATATATATATATATAAACATTCATAAACTAATTGTTAGCATTTGAAATTTTAAGACAGGCATGATTATAAGATTCTATTACTTTTATTTTTCTGTCATTAATAATGTCTAGATTATATGTTGATATAGGCAGATATGTCATATATCTCAGGCTTTCTTTCTTGCTTTTTCCTTCTCGGGCATAGACAATAAAAACATATATGTCATGCTTAACAAGGTCTATCCATCAGATATAAGTTTTAAGGACGTCATGACAAAATCATCGAGGCAAAGTATGAAATTTCTTTACNCGAATGAAAGGAAAGAATAAAAAATGAAGTAGTAATTAACACAGAATCTTAAATTATAATTCTGCATCTTCAAAAAAAAATTACAATTCTGCAATATTGATCCCAAATCGCACAAAGTGCAGTATAATGATTAGTTTTATATATTTACGGCTCCCTTTTTACCAAATTATTGTCGTTTAAAGGATTTATTGTCGTTTTAAGAGACTTTGTCGTTTCTTTTTTATGTCGTTTCAGTACTAAACTTCTTAAAGGTCGTTGTCGTTTGCTAAGGTTGTTGTCGTTTCCAAGAAACGTTGTCGTTCGTGTTAGTGCCGCTTCCATTATATTATATTTTACCTTCTCACTGCCTCAGTCCGTCTTCCGGTTTACCATTCGCCAAAAAAAAAAGAAAAAGAAAAAGAAAAAGAAAAAGAAAAGAAAAAGGACGTCCACGTGTGAATCATGGTCCTTTTAATTTCCCACGTGCGCGGAGATAAATAGCCGTTACGCCACTATAGTCGGTTGGTTTTGGTTTGAAGCCAAGTAAAAGGCGGTTAGGCTTCTGAACAAGTCTCAAGGCTTTCCCCCTTTCATCTACTCCGATTAGTGATTCCTTCCTCCATCAATAAATCTAAACCATAAAAAAATAAAAAAAAAAAAAAAACAAGAAAGAAAAGAATGAATCGTTCCGTATATTATTAGACCTAAACCCTAATTAGCGATTTTGATTGTTTGAAGCTCACAATAGCTCCTTCAACCATGGAGGACTCGTTGCTGAACCCGAATCAGAGATACGCCGCAGCGGCATTGTTCGCCATCGCGCTTCACCATTCTCAGGTCGACCAAGCTCGGCCCTCGACTCCTTTACCGTCTCTTGCTGAAGAGACGATTAGCGAGGGTGTGAGTATCGGAACGAGGGCTTCCGTCTCCGACGAACCCCAGCTTTGGATTCATGAAAATTCTGGTTTGCTTTTACCTGTTTTCAGGTACTCTTCTCAGTTCTCACTCATTCTGCCATTTCGTATGAACGAGATGGAAAATCCCTAAAATTTTGACCTCTTCAGTCTGTTCCCAATTTTTCTTTCTCGCATTGGTTTTTTTTTTTTTTTGTTACTCATACGAACTCTGCGAATAAGTAGGTTTCTAGGTGTGGACCACCGCGCCTGGCCTGGGCTAAAAGAGACAGCAGGGTCTTCTTCACAAGTCCGGCATCATCTTGGATCGGTGTGCCTTCTTTAACTTAATTCTCTTTGAAGTATTGCCATTGCGACTTTTCTGGTTGATAACTTGAACATTTCACGAGACAAAACTTTGTGATTTTAACCATTAAGGACCTCTGTTCTATTGAAATTCCTGAAAATAGGGATTGAATTCACTGTTTTAGTATCAGGGTTGGCATCACTCTACGAACAAGTTATCAAACAAGTTAAAACCCAAGATTTGCTTTCAGTATGTAACGGAATCGTACGTTTATTTTGAAAATTTATATTGTTCAAGTCAAGAAACTAATGTTGGATTTTGATTTTCAGTTTTGAGGAAGGGATTTGAGTTCAAATTATTAGTGTAAATTTATTGACAAGACTTTCAAATTAGATATTTTACGTAAATGAAATCCACATGTGAATTTATGCTTAGAAAAATTTGCTGTGCTGATTCAAATTATTTTAATTTTGTTAATTTATTTATGTGGGGTAAATGTTTATCCAAGTTTATCTTGATATATAACATAGTTGTTTTCTTTCAGTTCTTATCGTTCCTATCAGATTTAAAGGTTGGACCTTCTTCAGAGATAAATGACAAAGAACTGGCTTTGGTTAAAGCTGTGGATGCCATGGTTCTTAGCATGGAAGGCTCTCCTGTTTCTTATGACGAAGCCAGTGCCAGTCGTGAATATGAGAATAAATGTCATAAGAAATATTCTAGAACTGCAACAACCTCTGAGTCTAATGAGACCTCTGAGTCTAATGAGACGACAAAGGGGACAAGTCCCAAGACGTCCATCAAAGAAAAAACTTACGACAGAGTTGGTGGCCAAACTTGTGATAAACCTGTGAAAGAGGCAACACTGCTCAGTTATGAGAGGAAAGTGACGATTCTTTATTCGCTTCTTTCAGCTTGTCTAGCAGATGATACTGAAGGCAGCGGAAACTGTTTGCAACAACAGAAAGGATATGATGCTCGACATCGAGTGGCTTTACGGTTGCTGGCAACATGGCTTGGGGTCGAATGGTTAAAAGTGGTTTGTCTTTATGGACCTGTTTCCTGTAGTGAGCTTAATACTGCTTTTTTTGTACATGTTTGTGTGGGTGTATTAGCATTTTTGTTTCCTAACACTTGCAGGCTTACTTGCAGTTGTGATTATTTCTTTCTATCGCTTTAATTCATTGTAGAGAAATTTGTTTTGCAGGAGGCTATGGAAATTATGGTAGCTTACTCTTTCATGGATTCAGTAAAAGGTGTTAACGAGGAGAAAAGGAAAACTTCAGAAGTAATTTGGGATAAATGGAAGCGTGGGGGTATGATTGGTGCAGCTGCTTTAGCTGGAGGAACCATGTTAGCTATCTCTGGTGGTATGAGATCTATCTAATCACATGATTTACTTATCTGACTCAAGTACATGATAGCATCAGAAGCTACACTCTACGATTAAGGTTAATATTTTCTGCAGGCCTAGCTGCTCCTGCTATTGCGGAGGGATTGGGAGCTTTGGCTCCCACATTGGGTGGTCTTATCCCAGCTATTGGAGCAAGTGGATTTGCTGCTGCAGCAAGTGCCACAGGATCCATTGCCGGTTCTGTCGCTGTAGCTGCATCATTTGGAGGTACCTTTCTCCTTTTTTCTTTTTTCTTTTTTTTTTTTGTTTCATTCTTTTTATTATTTGATTAAACATCAAACATCAATAAAATAGCAAGTAGGGATACTCGCTTTTCCTAATCCATATACGATAGTGCACGAACAAGCCCAGTCTTGTTATGTTGGTAGTTGGAAGTTGAAACTTAAAAAGTGTAAGCTGCTCGCCCTTTGGTTGAGAAAAAATGGTACTAAGCAGATCTCAGTTACTTTTTTCTTTGTGCATCTCAGCTGCTGGAGCTGGACTTACAGGAAGCAAAGTAGCTAGAAGAATTGGAAATATTGAAGAATTTGAGTTCAAACCGGTTGGAGGAAATCACAATCAAGGAGTAAGTTTTATATACAAGGGGGAATGTGTTAGCATCTACTAGGGGTTTCTGGATAGTAGCATGACATGTTTTCCCTTACTTCAGCGTGGCCTTTTTTGCATATATTTCTGTTATTCTTCCCCTTTCCAAAACCTTTTTTTTTTCAGCGTGTAGCTGTTGGAATATTGGTTTCTGGACTTATTTATGAGATTGAAGATTATGTTGGGCCTTGGGAAGGTCACTGCAATAACTTGGAGAGGTAAGAAACATAGCATGTCATGTTCCAACTTTGAGTTTTTCAATGTTTCTGTCTCTTTTTTCCTTCACACAGATTCAGACTTTTGTTTCCAGAATTTGGTCTGGGCTGTTGATCTCAATTTTTTGTTCTTTAACTTGCTTTGTTATAGTCTTATAGACTCTAAATTTTAGTTTTGTGTAGCTACGGATTCTTTAACAAACAACATAAAATTTTGATTACATTCTGCTGCCTGTCATGACTAAAAAGATCCATGTGCTGATCAAGTAATGCTAAAATCTTTCTAATTTTAATGCATCCCGGTTTGTGTTTTTTCTTTTAGTTCTTTGGAACTTGGAAATGGGTTTGGAATATGGCAAGGATGCATAAAATTATGCATTCAGAGAACTTAAACCAAGGGATGTGGTGAGGTTGGGGTGAATTCCACTCATATAAGTAACTGATTTGCATCAAAGTTTACATCTATGCATGTTAAGTGTCAATGGTATTAATGTAGTCAATATATAGGTATGCATTGTTGTGGGAGTCCAAGAATTTGATAGCACTGAGCACTGCTATTCAGGATTGGCTTACTTCAAGTACTTCCATCGACCTTTAACAGTCACCTTTTGTGATTGACTATAGTGGGATTTTAAACCAATAAGTATCGTAACTTCTTGCAGAAATTGCCACACAGTTGATGATAGAAGGTGCCATGCTGACTGTACTAAGCACGCTTGTTGCCGCATTTGCTTTGCCAGCAACGTTAGTTACAGCATCTGATCTCATAGATAGCCAGTGGGCAGTTGCAATGGACAGGTACTTTTTCTTTCCGTTGGAATAAAGGTTGAATATACTTATTATGAATGTCTCCAGAAAATTAACAGTCTTCACTTAAAAAAAAGCTTCACGTAGGAGCACTAATAGATGAGTGCCAACTTTTCTGTGAGATGATGCCCCTCTGTCAGTTTGAAAAATCTGGCTTCTAACATGTTGGTTGGACGCAGGCGATGAACTTTGTGTTTTGGAAAATCTGGTTTTGTTTCCTTTGTTTAAAACTTAAAATGGATGAAGTGACATGCCTTACACGTGCTTGAAGTTGAAATCTAGAGCATTAAGTTTTGATATCTACTGTTAAGAAAATAATATAATGTCTAATGGTCTCTTCATGTCTCAAGTTTTTCTCCTTCTCTTTTGGTTTGGCCAGATCAGATAAAGCTGGTAAGCTTCTTGCTGAGGTGTTGTTGAAGGGACTGCAAGGAAATAGGTATAATTGACTTTCCTATGACAGGAAATAAACCTTCCATCTTTTCTTGACTTAAGGTATAATTCCCTTAGTTTTTCCATGCATGCAAAATTCCCTTAGTTTCTCCATGCTTGGTCCAGGCCCGTTACACTCATAGGCATCTCACTGGGAGCCCGAGTAATTTTCAAATGCCTCCAGTGTTTGGCTGAAACAGGAGGAGACAATGGTAATAATTTTCACTATCCAGTTCGTTTTACTTCTGGATAAAGTTGGAAATCACATTTATTTCTTTTTATATTTTCCACAGCCGGATTGGTTGAAAGGGTTGTTCTTCTTGGAGCACCAGTTTCAATTAAAGACGAAAATTGGGAGGCTGCTAGAAAGGTAATAAGATGCTTTAAACATTCTATAGTTTGGTCACTTTTGCAAGTATTCTCATTGATGGTGGCTAGGTCTTCATTAATTAACTAATTATTTATTTGTTTATTTATTTATTTTTGCCGGTTTTAGATGGTAGCGGGGAGATTTGTGAATGCTTATTCTACAAATGATTGGACACTTGGCATCACATTTCGTGCAAGGTATATGGCTAATCTTCATTTATTTTAACAAATATATTGTGCCTCGGTGTGAGACTTCCCAATAAATCTCGCACTAAAGAGAAGAGTACGAAAACACTATGTATCACTATTCAGTTGTGGTAGGGCAAGCATATGCTTATGTAACCTATGATTTCAAGGATCAGACACTAAAAACTCAACGTGTGATTTTTGAAGTTTTAGATAGTTAAATTATGTATTTCTCATTGCATGTATATGTGTATAGATAGTTAAATTATGTATTTCTCATTGCATGTATATGTGTACTTTCTATGAATTCATGGACCTTGTGATTTGTCAGAAGTAACACTTCCACTTTCCATGGTCATGTTATCTCATACTGTTACTTCCAACCATTATACTTATTCAGAGCATACTCTCAGAATTTATCCTTCCATTGATCTAACCGATTTTCCATGTACAGTTTACTGTCGAAAGGTTTAGCTGGAATTCAGCCTGTTGATGATGGTCTTGGTATTGAGAATGTCAGTTCTCTGCTCCTACCTTATTTGTTGTTGCTTTTGTTTTTCTTCTTTTTGGATCTCATTATCTTCAGCTGATTACGTTTCCATCGACTTTGCAGATTGATGTAACACAACTTATAGAAGGCCACACTTCTTATCTTTGGAAAACAAAACAGATCTTGGGGCTACTTGAACTGGATAATTATTATTCAGTTTTCAGAACAACAGATGCTGAACCCCGCGAAGAAAAAGGACTCCTAAACTAGTTTTGGCAAGATGCACATTCTAATTTTGGCCCTTACCTCTTTTTCAGTACTCTGATTTGTTATTCTTTGATTCTATTGGCCATTCGTGACATATTACTGAAATATGAATGTTTTGCTCATAAAACAAGTAGCACTAGTCGAAATGGTAGGGGTGTCAATTCGTGTCGACGGGTCGGGTTCGTGTCGGGTTGAAGTCTAATATATACATAAATTATGTCAACCCGAACCCGACCCGTGACCCGTCGTATCAGAAAACCATCAACACTAACCCGACCCGCACCTAAAACGGGTTGACCCGAACCCGACCCGCACAACCCGTTTTGGTGAATAACATCCAACTCACAACCCGATTTTGACCCATCAACCCGTTTTGACCCGCCAACCCGCTATGACCCGTATTTTTTTTACTTNCATCAACACTAACCCGACCCGCACCTGAAACGGGTTGACCCGAACCCGACCCGCACAACCCGCTTTGGTGAATAACATCCAACTCACAACCTGATTTTGACCCGTCAACTCGTTTTTGACCCGCCAACCCGCTATGACCCGTATTTTTTTAACTTATATTTTCTTTTTATAAGGCTATTATTGTCTCATTTTAAAATAAATAAATTAGGGGTAATTTATAAATATAATTAATAACTTATAATCTCAAACACTTACATTGTACAAATTAAATATATCTATAATAATAGTCATAAACAAATTAAATAAAAAATATTTTTATAATTTAATTATATATATATTTGTTGGCGGGTCAAACGGGTCAAGTTCGTGTCAAGCGGGTTGACCCGAACTCGACCCGTTTTTTTATTCGTGTCAGACTGGTCGACCCGAACCCGACCCGTACACTTTTTCTTCAACCCTAACCCGCAAAAAATCGTGTCGTGTTCGTGTCGTATCGTCGTGTCGTAACCCGAATTGCCACCCCTACGAAATGGTGATAAGGTTGGTGCATATATTTTTGGCTAACAAGGCAAACAGTAACAGGTTTTAACTTTTAAGCATCTCATGTGTGACACTCGAGGAGCGAGTCTTGATTGCATACGCCCATTTTTTCCTTCTATCAACGGGAGGTTGAGGACGACAATGATTCAACATGCAACAATACCCATAAATCCATAATTCGGAAATTAAACGTGTCCATTCATGAAATTCAGTTTTTACTAATGTTATTTTTCCTCTGTTTCGGGATCACAGGTAACATTTTGTTTATGATTGACTTAATGGTAATATTTAGAGAATGAACATTGGACCAGGGCCTTATATCAAGCTTGACATCCTCTATTTATTATACGTTCCTAATGAATCCATATGAAGGGAAAACCCAATATCGTGTGTGATTAGTGATGTTTGGATGAGTGAGGATGATTAAATATTCTTCGTACTCAGTTATGATTGTTTTTGCTAAACCAAGTTGGATAGATCTCTTTTGATATCATTCTCAAGCTGGATTGGTAGACGTGTTTGTCTTATTTAGCTAGTGATGATCAAAGATGAAAATGGAAATGATGCTTTTTATACTTGAAAGGTTTTATCATCTTCTGGGCATTACATTTTGTGCGAATGTTGTAAGCTTCTGCACTGCATCTTTATCTGGGTTGACATGACTATCGATTTTTCTAGCGGCGAGTCCATATCTTACGCAGATTATGATCTTTACAAGAATAGAGATCCTCAAGCTAAGGCCCATATTGATCAATTAATGGTACTTCAGCAACAATTGAATATCAATCTGTATTTACTTTTTAAAAACCCACTTTTCTGTTTGCTCAATTTGGTGATTGGTGTGTAACAAAAGCTTCATCTCTTTCCCGAATTTGGCCCCTCTTTTGCCTTTTCTTTGATCTGATTGGGTATTATTTTCTTTTGTTTTCTACAAGGGCACCTAATCCACTCGCCCCTTCATTACAGTTTTTGAATGATGGCTATTAATTTGCAATTATTGACGATGCAAAAAGATAAATGGCAGCAGTAGTGTTATTTTGACCAACGACGGGACAGTGACAGGTTTTTCATAAAACTTCTCATTATGACCCTCTTTGGTTCCTTCAAGTAGCTCTAACCAGAGACAACGCCATTGCTCAGAGTCAGAGTCATCTGCACAATCATTTGAGGTAATTATGTACTGTCATTATATTCTGAGAGCAGTGGACAAGAAGCTTTTAATACCCCCAATAGGCCAATACCCCATCTCTAGCAGGAGAGCTAGAGAAAAAAGAGAGTACACTACACCCTACAGAAAAACATCCTTTTGTTAAAAGTAAGTATTGAGAAAATCTTGACGACTAAATTAACGAACTTACTTCATGCACGGCTTGTAAATGTAAAGTGAGCTTCACATCGTCACTAATGCGATTCTTTTTAAGAAAGCAGGAATGTTTCCTCTCGTCTTATTATAAGGGAACAAAGTCACGTGTCCTTTCGCTTGAATTCTGTATGTTCATGAGATGTCCTTGAGTCATTTAAGTTTATATGATTGGCATTTACTAGGTTGGCCAAAGGGCACCCGTATTTTTTTAAGCCATAATAGTACCTTTAGGATTACTTCTGTTGAATTTTTCCATTCTTCCATATTTGGATTCCAACTTCTACCTGACAATTGAAAAAGTCAAGAGGTTGAATACGCAGGATGAGTTCGGACATCATTAGCTACATTGCAGATTACGAATGTATATATTTACACACACATATTTATACATATGTATGCAGTTGTATATTGTAGAACACAGAGGGAAAAATATACGAAGAAAAGGAACTCATGGACCAATGCATAATTTTATATTGCTTTTATATCAAAGTTGTTGAGGTCACATGAAGAGTTTGAAGCATGATGGCATGAACATATATTATGAATGGAAGCAACTCATGTACCCTTCTGGAGTCCATATAATATTTGTACCACTTTGGCAACCACCATCTTTACGTACTGTTTGCTTCTTGTTACATACCTTCCTAAACTCCCAAACTTGCTGGTAAAGCAAAAACCACTGAGTTCAATACTCTTGTATGTATGTAGGTGGGGCAAGGTAGCTGAATTCGTTAGTTTTGTCTCCTAATTGAATCATTGTACATGTATTTTAATATTTTATGCAATTAGCTGGGAATCGTTGTTAATAATTTTAGCTATACCTTTAATTCACATCTTCATTGCATTTTTTATTACTGACATAATTATTTTGGCTGAGATCATGCCATGGATAGAGTGGTTAGTGACCATGTGTTATGTAACAGTGGTTTTTGGTATAAAAAAAAAAAAAGGAAATCACGTTATGGCATTGGTGAGCACGTGATTGGCACCTAGGAATTAGTATTGTATGTTAGTTGCTGCTTTCAATTCTCACATAATTAGAGTATTGTTTGTCTAAATATGTCGCTTTAAATATAGATTTGTGTGTCATGTCAAGGTAGAGTTTAATTTACTTGAGTTCCAATAACTCTATGTTACACTTTGGTGGTCCCCTGGCTAAGAATTTACTGGTACCAGAATTAGGGAAATGAGCTGAAAGAGTTGCGCGTGCTTTATGAGTGGATGCAGAGTCCGCATAAAATCCAAGCTTCCTAGTTGCCATGCCACGGCAACTGCAGGTGGGGACAAAGTGAGACAAAAGCAATATCTCTTTTCTTTCTCTTTTAAGATTGAGCCAAGGTTTGTTGAGATTCCTTAGAGGTCTAACGATCAAGTGGGGCCAATCTCCCGCTGTCAAATGCTCAAATTCAAGTAAGCATAGTTATATGTATGGTGTAGCCACATGTCTTGCTTCACCCACATTTGCATTCTAATTGAACTCCTAAACTAAAGAGATGGTTATGCCAAGGCCTTTATGGGTTGTCTTGTTTATTTCCATGGCAGTTGTTGGGCTGAAAGGTGAGCATGACTTGGAAAACGGCACTACTGCTCAGGGTCAAGGAAAGGCTCCCTCTTTATCTATGGCTCAAGTTTCTCGAGGTAATGCGCAAGTAAAAAACAACGACACTTCTTACAAAGAAGTTGAGGTAGATAACAGAGACATATATTACAGAGGNGAGGAGGAGGTAGCGGATGGGGATGGGGAGGAGGAGGAGGAGGTGGTGGCTGGTGGAAATGGGGTTGTGGGAGACAGCCAAAAGCTGGCAAAGGAAGAAGAGGAGAAAGAGAAGGCATTAACCATAACCATAACCATGCAAGCAGGAACAGAGTGTTTAGCAAAGATGATTATAAGCTGGGAGAGTTTGCAGAATGTATGAGAAAAGGCCGTTGCAGAGGCATGAGATTGGATTGCCCACTTCACTGTGGTGGACCTTGTTTCTATGACTGTCAGTACATGTGCAAAGCTCATTGTCGACTTCCCTAATTCACCACGTACTACTGATTAATCATGAGTTACCCTAGTTAATCCCTTAACCCGTTTCCTACAGTCACATTTGTGTTAAACTAAAGGTTTTTTTTAGTGTGTTACAGCTTGTTGGCTTTAGCATAGTAGATGTTCTTGATTCTTTATTTTTCCCATAATGAGTTCATGCAAGTGTTTCTTGTGTTTCTGTTTGTTTATTCTTGGTTTGTTTTGTATTCCATCTTGATCTTACATTCGTTTGTTTTTGGCCTTGGTTGAGTCTAGTTAGTACTTTCAAGTAACAAGTGGGTATGATATGCACTCTGCAGCTTTAGTGACGACTTAGAGTCTTTGATAGTAAAGGAACTTTAGTTTTTGTTATTTCGTTCAGGTACTGTATGGTAAGCTTTTTCAGCTCCATGATTGTTTTGGGTTGTGGCCGGCTCAACAAAAAGGAGATGCCAGCTTAATTTAAAGGATTTTTTATTTTCGGAGACGAAAGTATTGTGTGTGCAATCCAACGTTTCTCTGTTCAATGATTTTGTGATATTGAAATTAGTAAGAGATTTTTGCTTTCCGAGAGAAAT
Organism: Trema orientale; assembly: GCA_002914845.1. NCBI lineage: Eukaryota > Viridiplantae > Streptophyta > Magnoliopsida > Rosales > Cannabaceae > Trema > Trema orientale. The sequence goes on along the minus strand of JXTC01000078.1, from coordinate 472,245 downwards.
ACGATCGATGGTTATCTTTTTTGGTTAAAATTGGAATGAATTCAATTAAAATTTTGATTTCCACTTTCATTACCTGTAATCCCCCTCCATAGAACAAATAATATCCCCGGTCTCACTGTTAAACACGAGAACAATTGGGGGGGGGGGGGGGGGGGAGTAACATCAGCACAGTCCAGGAGTAATATACCGCTATATTGTAGTTTTCGATCTCACTGTTAAATACGAGAACAATGAATAAAAAAAAGAGAGAGTAACACCAGCACAATCCAGGAGTACTATACCACTATATTGTAGTATGCAATTCTTCTTGGGGGCTTCCATTTTAATACCATCTTAAACGGTCACACATCCGAAATAAATGTATTTTGTTATTGAGTCTTGTTGGTAGGGATTTTGTTCCGTGAATCAAATCGCGCGATGTGCCCTCGATAAGTTCTTTCTCGAAAGAAGCCAAAACTCATATTTGATATAAGTGTGGTCCGTACAACTCTGAAAAAAATTATAGATAGACTTTTTACCGATTGATGGGGATGGTACCGGTATGGTGCCTGCTAAATCTCCTCTACAAAAGGTAGTTAGTGGTGTATTCAATAAAGTACTCTCAATGAATAGTAAATGAATAGTAATGGAACTGTATAAGAAGAGGGGAAAAGGCAAAGAGACAAATAGAGATTTGGAGATTTGTGTCAACTTACCTATTTCATGTAAATATAAAACTATTTATAATGGCTTTGTGGTTCCTAAAATGCTAGGATTGATTTCCAAATATCCTTAAAAAGATAGGAAGGAATCACACCTACCCACTTGTACAGATGAGAGCATGTGATTGGGCCAGGTGTCGACCTCTCTGCAGCTTGCGATATCCTTTATTTTTGTTACTTGGTCAGAGCCATGCTGTTACTTAGTGGTCGACTAGTTTCTCCGGTTATTTGTCCACTATGAGTGTTCAATTAGTCAGCGCGAGTTATAAACTCCAACCAGGTGTTGGTCTTTACATTCATAGATTTGGCTTCTTTGGTGTTTTGACCAGGTCGTTTATCTCTCAAGAGCTGCTCAGTTCATCCTTATGGGTTGCAAGACAAGATTAGAATATGGTATTCCAATCTTGCTGACCTGGTCGGCCTTTTAGAATCTAACCAGGTCATTTGACACTCCAGGTGCTGCTCTCCCTATAAGCGATCAGCCTATTTGGTCTTTCTTGAGCTGCTCGGCTCGTAATGAGTTTGGTATTGTTTTAAGTATGTTACTACATCATGTCACTTTTGTCTTTGTTCAGGAGTCGTGTGTCGTTTTCTTGACTGTTCTAGAAAATACCCCCAACAAGTCTAATTAATGGTATGTTTAATATTTATTCGGAAGTCTTGAATATGATTCATATTTAAGACTAAGAGTGTATATCAATCTATCCAATTTGACAAGCCAATCCAAACAAAAAATGATAGCCCACATACGTGGGTTATGGGTTATAATTTTTCAAACTGAAAGTATGAGTTGGTTAGGGATTTAGAACTTTTCAAGCCACTTATGAATGGAGGTTTTTGTTCAGAAGTTTTATGCAACTTAAAGCATCACTTTTGATGAGGACATCAAGGCTGTCAAGATTTGTGGTCCAGTACAAGTTCCAGTTGGTCCGGTGACAAGAGCTCGAGCTAAAAGATTCAAAGAAGAATTGAATAAGTTAGTCTAGAGAGTTCAACAACATGAAGAAAGTGTGTTCACTACTGAGGGTGAACAAAGGTTGGTTTTGCTCATCCAAGTCGATCCGGGAGAGAACCAATCAGCCATACACGTCTATTGAGCCATTGTATGGCCAACTTGCATGTTTAATCTATTATACACGTGCAAGAGGGTTTATAATCTGATGTAGACGTGTTTTCTTTGTAATTCTATCTTTAATTTTACGTTTTAATTTCTGAGTATTTCCAGGGTTATTTTAGGCGTGTCCTTTCTTCATTAAGGGTAGATTAGTACTTTTGCAATTAAAACCCTAGCAAGTATAATTCGGCTATATGTATGCCGCCTACAACATTATGTTCTCAGATTTTCGAAATTAATCAAATTGTGAGAATTTTCTTCTTGAGTTCTTGAAGAGACTTTTTCTGAACTTATCAAGGGATGCCTTGTGGCGTTCAAACTGACTTATCAAACGGATCCTCCATCCCGTTTGTGGCGTCTTCACCATACCAAGGTTCTTGCTTTGCTAAGCAACGGGTCGCAGTTTTTCCATCAAACTTGAAAGGTCTTTGGGTTTCATTTTCCAGATTTGATAACGGATTTCGTCACGTTGTTGGCGGGGTTCGTATCAGTTGGTATCAAGAGCCTAGGTTCATCAGGTTTGCCTATCCTTTCTTAGTTTACCTTGTCGAGTCGTTTGTTTAGGTTTTGGTTCCAATTCGGCCAGAAATTATATTCGGCCAGATTAGTTTGCTTTTTTTTTCAGTATTTTTCTTTGATTGAGTCTTGATTTCGGTTTTTGTTCTTGTTTTGGGTTCCTCTTTGAATACGTTTGCATCTATTAGAGTTTAAAAATAAAAACACAAAAACGTGAACTTTACCGTCCAGGTTTCCAGATTTCTTGTTACCCATTTCTCAAAATCGAAAGATACCCATTTCTTTACAGGTTACCCGTTTCTTTAAAAGTTACCCGAATTCTCTTGTGTTCTTCCTCAAACGTTTCTGGAACATCAAAGAAAGAAAAGAAAAGGAAAGAAAAGGGAAAAGGAAGAAAAAATCAAGAGGATCCGGAAAGGAAAAAAAAAAAAAAAAAGAGTACCAGAACCCTTCTTAAATTTTTTTGTTTTAATCTTGTTTCTTTTGTCCTAAAACCCCTTTTTACCAAAACCCCACACTTGATTGCCAAAATTTATCAAAATCCGTGACAAAATCTGATTCATTTGGTTTGTTCTTGTCTTGATTTGCTACTTGAATCCTTTATATTAGTTCTTGATTAGTTTTGAAAGAACTCAAAGAAGAATACGAGTGGAAAAAGGCAGTGTGTTTGAGATCATAAGAGGGTTAAAAGCCAGAAATTGTTGAGCGAAACACGAGTGGCATTGAGTGTATCCTATTTGAGAGAAACACGTGAGGGAGTGTGGTGAGGTCCTTTTCCATATTATTCTAACTTTGTTTTGCAGATCTCTATCATGTCTAAGAATCAAGAGAAAAGCACAAACGAAGAGGTTCAACAACAAGCTGTTCCGAACCTACAAATACAAGCATTAATAGGAGAGATGAGGCAGATGATGAGGGCAGAATTAGAACAAATACATGAAAGGTTGGATAGGGTAAAAGAGGGAGGATCACAACGGAGACAGCCACCTAGGAGGGATAGGTTGCACCGAAGAGAAGTTAAGGAGGTGGATGAAGCTAAAGGAGAAGGATTAGAAGAGGAGTTCGATAGAAATATCAGTGAGCAGCCATAGGAGATATGGCAGGGATAGAGAAGCTAGGAACCGGGTAGATAACAACTTAGGAAATATAAAGATGAGAATTCCTGCTTTTCAAGGAAAAAGTGATCCCGAAGTATACCTTGAGTGGGAAAAGAAGATGGAGTTGGTTTTTAATTGTCACAATTACTCTGAAATAAAGAAGGTAAAACTTGCTGTAATCGAATTCACTGACTATGCTATTGTGTGGTAGGATCAGCTTTGCATTAATAGGAGGCAGAATGGAGAATGTACTATTGAAACTTGGGATGAGATGAAGAGAGTGATAAGACGACGA
>JXTC01000078.1:448522-463522 GCA_002914845.1 Trema orientale | reverse complement strand
TTCACATCAATTTTTTTAAAAAAAAATATTAATATATTTAAATCATAAACTAAAATACTCTTTATATTAATTATTTTGAAGTAACCAAATTGACTTTTTATTGAAATTTTGAATTCAGATGAAAATAAAGTAAATTAAAATAAAATAAAATAAATTTAATTGAGTAACTAATTTAATTGAGTTTATTTTTGTATCAATTTTTTTAAAAAAAGTATTAATATCTTTAGCATGAACAAATATGCATAATTGTAAAAAATATTAATAAGCTCTTTCTATAAATATGTATAATTGTATAATGATGTTGATTTTAGTCATTTCTTATTTGCACAATAATTTAGTCATGCAGGTTATAAAACACTTTAATACAGTTTTTTTTAAATCACAGTACTTTAAAATTACAGTTTATCAAATACTCTACTACTTTATGCTACAACGAATTTTTTTTTCAACAAAACTAAAAATGTTTTCTTTAAAATATACGGTTCTATTAAACTGGCCCTAAATCTCTTGTTATGATATTCTGATTCTATTCAGTGCTTATGGGAGTCCACTTCAACCTGCTATTATTACGGTTTGCACTCTTAACAATGTCGAATCCTAGAGTCCAGCGCCACAATCCTATTGTACTAGATTCGGTAACTTGGAGGGAAAAATTAAATTTAAGGACAGTGGCTTTGTCACGCTTCCTTAAGATTACTAGTTAATTTATATATTTTTACTATCCCACGTGTAAAAGTTTTAATTCTATTTAGTAAAAGTTGTAATTGTATTTAGGAAAAATTTAACCTAAGGACCCATAAAATTCTCTCATCATGAGAGACCTCATTGGCCTAAGTGGTGCGTTCCTATTGGAGGCAAATTGTGGGCGGACCCACATCAAAAGAAGTTATATGTAAAACCAGTTGTAGGTGATCCAAATTTCTTTAACCATGATTCATGGCTGAGAATTTTTATAGCCGACTGTTTACTAAATAAACTTCAATCTAACTATCACAATATTAAAAAAAAATAAAATAAAATATAAGGGATTGTAAAATCTGCATCTGAGCACCCATTTTCTATTGGCTTCATCTTATTTTTCTCCCTAACTATTTTAATTTCTTGGAAAAGCTCTCTCTCTCTACAGTACTTCAGTGAGTTCAATTCCAGAAACAAAGTCGCTTCAGCTTGGTGGCCGTGCCTTTCATGAACCATAGTGACAAACAAAGGGTATATCCATTTCAGCATTAAAATCGCTTAATCATGTTTTCTTTTTTGAAGCTTGGATCACGGGGTCCTTTTAATTATCATGGGCTCTAGGATCTTTGATGTTCTCTGCTATTATATTTCTCAGCCTCTCCTCACTCCTCAGATTCCTTCTCTTGATATATATATATATTATATATCATTTCTCAGTGTCTAAAAAACAACTCAATTTCTAAGCTTTTGAATTTCGACTATGTCTAGTTGACCTCTTGAAGACACTAACCAGTCCCCATTAACATCTGGGTTAATGATACAAATTTGATATCATGGATTTGGGGGAAATTTTGATACAAATCTAAGAAAATGACCAAATATAAACTTGATCTAAACAAGTGAGGAAAAGACCAAGAAAGATCAAAGAATTTCCAAAACTGGAACAGTGGGTCAACATTAAATCCAAGATTAGGATTTTGATGAAACGACTAATCAAACTCAGGACTCATAGAAACGACGTCGTCAACTCGGCTGAGTCGATCCGGATACTCGTCAGAGCGAGGTTGTGGATTCGGTTCTGAAGACATAAAAAGGACGAGATTCATAGAAACGATGCCGTCGAACTAAAAAGACACACCTCCTTCTGATCTAAAAAGGAGGAGGCAAGCACAATAGAATAAGGCCTTCGAAAACGGCGTTATCTATAAACTGGTATCCAACACAAAATGTTCCACACAACAGTATTTACAACAGGCCCCATATGGATGAATCCTCATCGTCAAACTTTAATCCGACAGCCAAAAATAAGTCTCTCATATAATAAGTGAAAACATGGGTCCCTAGGTTAGACAAACCCTTGTATTTATATAATTACATTTCTTTTATTATGCAGTACGAATTGTTCCCGCAACATTTAGTTAAGGGTTTTGGATACTTATACCTATTTTTCAAAAAATAATACCAAATTTACGACCTTTCAAAAATAATAAAAATCCGTACGACCTTTTTATGGCATTTTTTTAAATACTTTGAAAGTTAGAAAACGCGGTGGTATTTTAGTAAATAAGTCATCTTTTTTTTTTTTTTACAGGAAACTACAAATGTCTCCTGAAAACTAATTTGGTTTGCTATTAGCGGAATGTTCTGTAAGTAAGTAAATCATAGGAAACTGCAAAAGTTTCCTAGCAACCAGTTTGATTTCCTTTAGCCAAAAGCCCTATACGTAAATAAATCACAGGAAAGCACAAAGGTTTCTTGGAAACCATTTTGGTTTCCTTTAGCCGAATATCCTGTACGTAAGTAAAATCACATAAAACAATGAACATTTCTAGGAAATCATTGTGGTTTCTTTTTTGCAGAATATCTTGTAGCTAAATAAATCACAGGAAACCATCGTGATTTTCAAATATCCTGTACGTAAGTAAATTACATGAAACCATGAATATTTCTGGGAAACCATTGTGGTTTTCTTTTTATAGAATATCCTGTAGCTAAATAAATCACAGGAAACCATCATGGTTTCCTTTTAGCAGATTGCCCTGTAGCTAAGTAAATCACAGGAAACCATAAAAATTTCCTAGAAACCATTGTGGTTTCTTTTTCAAATCACAGGAAACAATGAAAGTTTCCTGAAAGCTATTGTGATTTCCTTTTTGAAGAATGCCTTGTAGCAAGAATTGAGTGAGACATTGAACAAGGACGCTGAAGAATATGATCAAGTTCTCAAATTTAGTAATTATATTTTTGAAGTAAAAGCAACAAAAATATATATTGGTTTTTGGATTCTGGCAACCAGAGTCTAGTTTCCAATAACCAAATTAGTTTCAAGTAAACAATAATTGAATTAACTAAATAGTTCTATTGTTTATGATAGAAACTAATTTAGTTTTCAGTTTTTATTAACTAAATAGTTATGATATTTATGGTGAAAACCAATATAGTTGTTTTTTTAGTAACCAATTTGGTTCCTAGTTTCTAGAAATCAATTAGTTTATGATTTCTAATAATAAATTGGTAATTAGTTTTAAGAGTGATCAGCTACAAGTAAACTAGTAGCAAAAAGAAACAAGAAAAAATGGAAATTTTAAGACGTTATTTGGTCTTTCTTAGCAAGAATTTGTTATTTTTCTAAAAAAAAGTAGTACAAAAATAAGTAAAAGTTTGGACATAGTATTCTTGGTATAATTTATCAAAAGGTAGTACTAGGTATCTTTTTCCCTTTAGTTAATTGTGTTGTCCAAATTAAATCAGAATTAATTACAAATATGACAATTCAATAGTTCATTTCCCCTATAATATTTCCTATGCATTAATATAGATATATTGTGATATGAGCAACACCCACACTTGTAATTTTAAAATTACTATTGCAAATTAGTCTATTTTCAAGTATCATTTATGTAAAAGCCTACTTTTAATAACTCTTTGGTGAATAACCTGTTTAAGTGATAACTAGGTTATAAGGACAAAACTACCCATAATAAAAGAGTTTGGGACTTATTCAATTGGTTCATTTATCATCAACTTTTTTTTTTTTTTGGAATGACATTTATCATCACTTTCAAAACTAGGATTTTTGCCAGAGTGCATGTACTTTCAAATTTTTATGCTTCTTATAGCAAAATGACCGAATTTTGGGTCTATTGCAGGTAATTGTTTGTTTTTTAAATACTTAGCAAAATGACCAGTATACATAAGTAGATATATTAAGTGTAAAAATATATATATTCGGTTATCTAGCTATAAAAAAAACTATGACATTATTCAAATATCCAAATAGGGAAAAAAAACTAAAACACCATTAATATTGGGCTACTCTATGGTAACGAGTCCATGAACACTGAATAACTAGGTTTAGAACGGCTTAAATTGTTGTAAGGCTGGGCCGCTGGGAGGAGGCCGTGAACTTGTCGCAATGGAAACAGTACATAAATGCCCATTTTACTGTTTTAATAGATTTATACCAGCTTTGGAGAAATATATACCTTTATACATGAAATATAACTATTCATGCAATAATTGGTATATTATTCATGTAACAATTGGTATATACTTTTAAATGTATACTAAACATGTTTCACATATGAAATGTATACCTAAAAATGACATGAAATGTATACCTAAAAACGGATATGAACCTATTTAAAAAGAAAATTAGTATCAATAAAATGAGTAATGGTACACATCTTAGCAAAATTTCATGAACAAATAATTTAAATGACACAGAAATATCAAATGGGCTAGGCCACCCATTTGGTACGATGGCACGATACGAAAAAATTCGTACCGAGCACGGCACAAGATGTTGGGCCGTGCCAGGCTTTAATTTTTGGGCACTATGGACTGGCACGACACGACACGACACGACCTTAGGCACGGGCATGGCACAAGCACGACACAAATATGATAAGACCCAAAAAGCAAGAAAAGTATGACTCAAAGTATTTTAAAAAATATTTATTTTTTCTTTAACAATCTTAAAGACTTAAATGACAAATTCTGTTTTATATACTTAAATGACTAATTTTATATATTAAAAAAAATTTAATACTAATAATTACTAGTAGAAAAGACCAAGTGCTAAATAAAAATTAATTCTGAATCTCACACTAAAATGGCTAAATTGATATTAAAAATTTTAAAAATCTGTTCTCTTATAGAACATATGCTAATTCACATAATTTGAACAAAAAAAAAAGAACTACTTCTTACTAAATAAAGTTTTGAGAATATGCAAATAATGATAGTTTGGGTACGTATCAACCTAATTAGGATGTATTCAAATTATTTTGACGAAAAAATAATATTTCTACCTAAGAATTTTGTTATATTATTTATATTTGAAAATTTTTTATGTCTTTTTTATTTTTACTTATAAATAAACTCACTTTTCTTGTTCTTTATTTCAAAAATAGGTTTGCATTAATGATAAATATTTTTTTTCTAAATAATTATGGGTATATTACATATTTTTGTTATTGTTTTAAATCAAAATATAAAAATTTAATTAAATAATTTTTGAAACTTCATAAATTAGGGCGCGTCTACAGTAGGGGCGCCCCTACGTAGGGCCCTGTCTATTCACTGTTGGATGGGAATTTGTATATAAATAGATTCTCCACAGATTCCCGTTATTCCCCACAGATTCCCATCCAACGATAATTAAGGCATGAACCTACGTAGGGACGCCCCTACCGTAGTCATCCCCTCATAAAATATTAACTATCATAACAATTTAATGGGTGGATCGAAGTCAGACGCAAAGATACGCTAGTATATTGAGCTCACTATGCTCGACATAATATGAGTCTGGCACAAGCACAAGCACGAGCACGATACGAGCACGAACAAGAGCACGACACGAGATGTGTCCGTGCTTGTGGGCTGTGTCGGGCCTAGAGTTTTGAAACTTGGGTCAGCATGAGCATAATACGATATTTTATTGGGCCGTGCTAAACACGACACGAAGCACGAACAGACCTATAAATCACAAGTCGTGGGCGATGCTAAACACGACATGAAACTCGAGCAGATCTATAAATCACGCCGGTACGGCCCATTTGATATTTCTAGAATGACGTGACATTATATCATTTGTTAATATTTAGTATATAATTGACTCATTACTTATTACTTAAAAGTTATCACATCATTTAAGTTATTTTCTTTAAAAAATATACGATAAAAAAACGGATATTGAGCCTAAATTTCAAGGGTGATAGTCGTCAATTGTCCAGAACGGAGACAGAGAGACGGTGCACTTTCGGATTTTCCGACAATTTGCAATTAAAAATTTTAAAAAAAGAGAAAAAGGAACATAATGTTAAAAGTGAGGTAACGTTTAATTCAAGTTTAAAAAAGAAAGAAAGAGAGAGAAAGTAATAATAATAAATAACAACAGATTGGAATGGACAGTGAGCGTGGCGGTCAAAAATAGAGGCGAAGCCCACATATCTGATATTATCTCCACTGAAAATAAATCCATTTTTTCGCTCCTCGGAAATTCCCCAACTCAGAAGACAGAAAAAAAAAAACACACACACACCAATTCATTATTGGAAATTGATTCATGGAAGCGATCAGAAAGCAGGCTACCAAACTGAGAGACCAGGTCGCTAAGCAACAACAGGTCCCTTGTTCTACTCTTCATCCTCCCAACCCTATTTTCTTCTTCTTCTTTTTTCTACTTTATTATTTTAGATTTTTTCAATTTGGCCCAAAGGAACAATTGCTCTTTGATCATTCGAAAACAACTTTCTGTTCAATAGATCTCCCCTATTTTTATTTTTTTTTATGAGTCCAAAATTTATTGTAGCGGATACTAATTATAAATAAATACTGCTTAAAAGTTATTATATGTTGGTTCGATTGATGAGATCTCATCTACGACATGGTAAAGAAATTAATGAATTTGAAGGTGAAATGTATCGATTCAAATCTCAAAGCGTCGTTTACGGATTTTCCAAATCTCATTCCTTCATTGGTTAGTATGTTGATTGCTCAGTTTATTTAATATTTACTGATTATATATGATATTGGAGGGGGGAGGTTCTTAAATGAGAATGACAGTGAAAGGGGAAGAAGGAGATGAGAATTTATTTTTTTAACTTTTTATATCAGCTACGGTCCTGCATTACCAAAGGGTATTCTAAGCATACGAAATAATAATAATATTTTAGAGAGGGGGGGGGGGAGGGAAAAAAGAAAAAAGAAATATTGGTTGTTTCATGCTTTTCTTGTGGTGATTTATGCATATAGAATTTTTACAATATGTACTCAGGCTGTCTTCAAACAATTTGCTGGTGGTATATATGGAGGCTCAGATAACGTGGTTGCTGATGAGACCGAACTCCAACAACATCAGAAACTGGAGAGGCTCTATATTTCGACTCGTGCTGGAAAGGTTGCATATTGTTCTTTTGCTTGCTTGAATATCTAATTGCACCATTTATTCTTCGCTTTCTAACCCGTATCATATGTCTTACCTTGTTCCAGCATTACCAAAGAGACATCGTTCGTGGTGTGGAAGGCTATATTGTAACAGGATCTAAGCAAGTTGAAATTGGCAAGTTGCTATAGATGTCTTTTTGTTTATGGGATATGATTTCGTATAATGTTTTTATCGTTCGTCTTGGTAATTTTTTTTTTTTTTTTTGGTATAAACAGGAACCAAGTTGTCAGAAGACAGCAGGAAATATGGCACTGAAAATACTTGCACGAGTGGTAGTCCATTATCCAAAGCTGCCCAGAGTTTTGGAAGAGCTCGAGCTCAAATGGAAAAGGAGCGTGGAGTTCTTCTGAAAGCCCTTGGCACACAGGTTTGAAAATATAGTGAGCCTGACTAAGAGCTGTCTCCATAATAAATCATACATCATACATGAGTTTTTCTATTCTTGAAAAACAAAAAAAATCCAGGTTGCGGAACCTTTAAGAGCAATGGTTGTAGGAGCTCCTTTGGAAGATGCTCGGCATCTTGCTCAAAGATATGACAGAATGCGACAGGATGCTGAAGCTCAGGTAATTTGACGGCACTACTCTTTCTTATAGAGATATATCACTAGTCTGCCATGCAACCGCTGTTTTATGAAAAAAGTAATGTTAGACTAGGTTAGTTCTAGAACTGCACCTTACATGGTTGTTAGCTAAATTCTCTAATCCTGTAGACTTCTAAAATTCCAAATTTATAACTTGATAAACTTAAAAAAACCAAAAAAGACAGGTTGATACTTTTAGTGTTTGAATTATGGCACTACTCAGAAAAGTTTGTTTTAGGATATTGCTTGCTTCTTGATTGATTATTCCTACAAGGTGATCTTTACATTATGATTGCACCCAGACAGGCTATTGATGTATCCAGACGCCAAGCAAAGTTACGAGAATCCACAAGCAGTCCTGATTTTATTATGAAGCTAGAAGTTGCTGAAACCAAGCTTCAGGAGCTAAAGTCCAATGTGGCAACAATGGGCAAAGAAGCTGCTGCAGCGATGGCTGCTGTTGAAGGACAACAACAGAGGTTGACTCTTCAGCGTCTTCTTGCCATGGTAATGGAATAAGCCTTTGTTTAGTTTCTTTATTTATTTATTTATTTTGGTGCAGACAGGCTTATACCTGTTTCATTTCCAATATTGAAATGTCTTCTAAAGTTCAACTTATTTTGGTTTTCCACTGAAGGTTGAAGCTGAGCGCAACTATCATCAGAGAGTCCTTCAGATTCTTGATCAGCTTGAAGGCGAGGTATGAAATATTTTTAGCAAAATCATTTTAAGGTTTGTGGACAATGGGAAGGAGTCTTTATGGGTTTTACTTGGTTGTGTATCTTATATTTGACACGATTACAATTAAAATTTATTCATGGTCAACAGATGTTATCCGAGCGCCAACAGATTGAAGCACCTTCTACTCCAGCTGCAGAGAACAGTATGCCTCCACCACCATCATATGAAGAGGTTAGTGGTGTCTTTGCTTCTGAAACCTATGATGGACCAACAGACGGTGTGGATTATTTCTTGGGAGAGGTAATTGCCTATTTATCTATTTTTTGAAGGGTCGTGATTGGCCTAGCTTTATCATTTTGAGACCTTGAGTTTGTAAGTTCTAACTATTTGTTTTCACCCTGTAGGCTATGCATTCATTTAAAGCTGTCACTGATGTGGAGCTAAGTCTGTCTATCGGTGACTATGTTGTTGTCCGAAAGGTTCCTCCATATTTCTTTCCTATCCTGGCATGTTACATTACAATTAATATGTTGTTAATTTTGATTGTGCACGCTGGACCAAACTTCATTTCTTTTTCCCATTTCATTCCGTGCTTGTGCAGGTCTCAAGCAGTGGTTGGGCTGAAGGTGAATGCAAGGGAAAAGCAGGCTGGTTCCCATTTAACTATGTGGAAAGGCGAGACCGTGTGCTTGCAAGCAAGGTAGCTGATGTCTTTTAAATTACCCAGCAGTATGGCTTTTCTTGCTTTCAAACGCTGCAGAATTGAGCTCTAGTAGCATTGTAAATCAACCCAAAAGTTGTTTGTACCGGCTTTTATCACTCATGAATACATATTTTTTCCTCATACTTGGAGATCAAATATCCTATTTTTCTCCCCTCTGTTTGAATCAATATGAGAACCAAAATGGTTAGTGGTAAGTATTTTTCTCTCCGATGTATTTTTGTTCCCAAGTCCTGTTGAGCAGAATTTGTGTCATGCTATCGATCTTATATGTATTACTTGTGCATTGCTCTCGAGTGGATTGCATTATTTCTGTTTTATCCCTTTTCCTATTGGGCTATCATTCCTATAATTCCTCTGCACTATTATTTGGATTATTTCTGGTGCAATATAAATAATTAGACAAAAGTGTAAGCAAACTTGGATATTTTATCGTTCATAGTCAATTAACAAGAGACTTGAATTAGCTTTTACTCCTAATCTTTGAGTTTTCGCTCAACCAAATGGTGAATGGGCTCCAAAAAGTAAATAAGTCTGCAGCTTTCAGGTGATAATAAATGTAGCGGAGATGGAAAGTTCGAGGAAAAGAGCATCAGCATTACAATCTAACAACCTCCAGGCTCCAGCATGTCCTCACTAGTTGTGGGCTTACAGTTTGGTAGCAGAGACCTTACTAGTTGTGGGCTTACGGATTGGTAGCAGAGAACAAGAATGGGGTCGACAGCCTCAAGAAGCATTAAAGCGACCAAAACGACAACCGAAAAGGACCATATTTGGACAGAAACAGGCACGTCGGTCTGTAACTAACATCATCATCGGATCTTAAAAAGGTCACAAACCTTTTAAATGGATAGGGCCCATCAATTGACCGGGAAATGACAACATGTTCAACCTAACTCTATATTTGGTTTTTGACTGGTCAATGAGTCCCAATCTTCCCATAAACCACGACCCTGTTTCGAGCCCAACCCAGGATTTGATTCTGTTTTCACTTTTCAGACCCTGACCTGACCCTACAAAGAACAGTCGTCTCTCTCTAAATTCACTAATTCAGTATTGATTGTCAAACTGACGACACAAAACGCACTGCCGTTTAGTCTCTCTCTTTGTTTAAACGACGCTTCAACGCTCACCTGGGGCTTTGAGTTTCTGTGCCTAAAGTCTTAAACAATGTCGTCATCTTCCCAAACTAGTGTTTCTTGTTTTCTTCCTTTGGGCGGTTTCCTTTTTTGGGCCATGAATATGCGCCAAAATTAGTTGTTCTACAAATAAATGTGGCACCGGGACATGATAGGCAGCAATCAACAGCTAGATCTTTTCACGCGCCCCAAAAGTACTCGGAGCTCGCCAGGTGGCCAGAGAACAAACAAATTTTCTAGTTTCGTATCGAAAATGATTGTACACATCAAGAAGAACAACTCTGCATTAGCTACACCACCCCGTTTTGCTTCTCTCTCTCTCTCTCTCTCTCTCTTATCTGATTAACCCAACACACTATCATCATCATCATCATCATCATCATATTTGTTTTACCTTTTACTGTTTTCTGTGTCCCCAATTGAGTAGTCCTTTCTTTTTTTTTTCAATAACAAAAAATTGTCCTGAAACTCTTATCAAGTACTACCTACGAACATTCGTTCTATCTATCAATGATCCAACATGAAAAAGCCGTTCAAATCAAAATTAGATGGAATCATGAAATTGAAAAGCAAAAACACCGTTGGAAAATTTCCATATTTACATCGATCTTTGCATTCGGGAGATGCATAGAAAATAAAAAAGAAAACGTACGGTTGATAAAAAACTCAAACACACGAACTGGGTTACAATCACAGCCCGTAACCCCCATAACCACCAAAGCCAAAGAAGAGTAATAAACGAGGGTTGAAATTCGAGTTTACCAAAACGGTCTGCATCTCTTTGAACCGGTAGATGGCAGGTTGATTTGAGGGACTGTAAAACCATCATCGCTCCAACTACTTCTAGTAGTGGCCTCCTTTGTCTCCTTCAACCCAACTAGTTTACCCATTTCTGAAGGGTAGTGTTGTGACAGAGGAGCTGGTGCTTGAGGGACCCAAATGCCCACATTTTCTGATGGGAACAAACCCACCTGGTTGTTTTCCAGGTCACAATCCCAAAACGGCGATAATATTCCTCCATCACTCTGCAATTTAAATTAAATTTAATTAAAAACAGAACCCATATTTCGAAATTTCAGAACTTTTTTTTTTTTAAAAAAAAAAAAAAAAAAAAAAAAGAAGGGTCGAGTTACTATCGCAAACCTTAGAGAAACCAAAAGCAGCAGCCGAGGAAGAATCGAGAAAATCTTCCACATGCCAGCCTGGCAGGGTCTCTATCAAGTACTCCGATATGCTACTCGTTAAAGCAGTACTGTCATCACCGTTTGCTGTTGAGTTCTTGGCTGGGTTTGGAACTGGAGGCGAAACGGAGGTAACGGATTTCTTGACGGAGGAGGACTGGGTCGTAGTAGTAGTAGTCGTCGTCGTAGTAGTGGTGGTGGTCTTTGGATCGCTAACGGCGTTAGAGGAAGATTCATAGATAGCAGAAGTAGGAGAGAGCTTAACCCCAGTTAGAAGATACCTATGATGCTTCTGGGTGTGCTCGTTCGCTCCGTGAATCGGATAATCACACTCTCTGCATAGAATCGCTCTATCTTGCTGACAGAACAAGAAAGCTCTTTTCTCCTTTCAACCCCCACCCAAAAAAAAAACACCCATAATTTTCACAGAATAGTTAGAAATAATTATGAAACTAAAGGCCTTTATAAGTTTTTATATATATATATATATAAATATAAAAGATGTATGTATGGATGTACCTGACAGATATCGCAAAGGGGGAATTGTTTGGAAGAAGGGTGGAGAAGAGAGAAGCGTTGGTGTTTGGAGGCGAGCTTATTGGCATGGTGGACACGGTGGTCGCACGTGTCGCAAAGGGCAGCCTCGTCGGCGGTGCAGAAAACAGAGGCCTCGTTTTTGTTACATACATCGCACTGGATCTTCATCTCTCTCGGATCAAGAGGATTTGTTTGACGGTTGAGAGTTGAGAGTTGAGAG
Source organism: Trema orientale (assembly GCA_002914845.1). Classification (NCBI taxonomy): domain Eukaryota; kingdom Viridiplantae; phylum Streptophyta; class Magnoliopsida; order Rosales; family Cannabaceae; genus Trema; species Trema orientale. The sequence continues at coordinate 451,331 of JXTC01000078.1, read as the reverse complement.
TTTTGATATATTGTAACTTCTTTTTTTTTTTTTTTTTTGTAGAGAAGAAAGAAAGAAAGAAAGAAAGAAAGATAAAGAAAAGAAACAAATATTAGTTTAGTAGAGAGAATAAATACAACACACCACACCACTCTGTATCGTGTATACTTCTCTTCAGCTGACGGTCAACTTTTTCGGCTCGCTAATTATAAGACTATAAATTGCATTATTAGTAATTACCAACTGTTGTAGCAAGTCACGTGCATACATCAGGGTAGTTTTTCAAATGGTGTCATAAATAACTTTCCATAAATAGAATAATTTACTAATAAAAATGCGACGGTTTGTTTGTTTTTAAAGTGGAAAAAGATAAAAAGAAAGAAATTTACTTTATACTTGGCTAACACGAACATCACAATTAGGGAATACCTCATTACATATAAAATAAACGTATAAGAGTTGTTATAACTCTCTCTCAATAAAGAATTTACGTCTAAGATCGCTAGCAGTAATATGTCTTCCTACCCATGCAACCAAGTAAATTAACCATACTCACGACAACGTAAAATCACTAACCACTATATGGATCATAAAGTAGACTAACAATTGAGTTTTTTTTTTTTTTTTTTTTTTTTTTTCAATCTCAACGTATAAGATCAATCCTAATAAATTTCATATACGTGAACAGTGTAAATAGCATCTACTTTGAAAATTTTCCAAATATGAATCTTAAAAGGTGAAATTTATTGAGAGTGGGGCTAGAAAAATGTGAGACGCTTTACTGTATCACTACATCAGTTAAATCAATTATTTAGAATTTTAATTACGGGTACATAATTTTATATTTTCTTCACTTTGGCTTCGCTCATATTTTTGGTTAGTTCTTCTTCGGGATATTCTTCCTATGTAATTTTGTGGCAAGGTAATTTTTTGAGAAAAGAAATTGCATGTACTAAAGCTACAACTACTAAGTAATAATGTGCATCTACAAAGTTAATATTATAACAAAATCGCACAAAATCAAATAATAAGATCATTATGCACATCTAACGAATGTTTGACTCTAATATTACACAGAATAAAAAAAAAAGTCCTTACATATATACAATTGTCATTATAACATTATATATAATTAATGGTTAAAACAATCAAAGTTAAGAGAGAGAAATCAAACTAATTAAAAAAAGGTCGTATGGCGGTCCTAAATATATTATTTAGTTTTACGTATTCCTATAACTATTTTTGTTTTCTATAACTAATTTGTTTGTACGTTGCTTTCACGCCATCTGTGCATATGGGACCATCACACAATGCTGGATTCTGCATGTTGCGATGCATAACTCAGTTTTTATATATCACTTATTCGATTTGCTTCCTTTCCCTTCCTGCCAGCCCACCTCCACTTGGTAAATCTGATCAAATATCAATCTTGCAGATTTATTTATTTATATTCAAGGTGAAATTCTGAGTCGGAATAGGGATATATACATTATACAGACGTATTGATATTATATCCTATTCTTACTTGAGAAAAAGAATGAAATGGAGATAAAAACTGCTCTTACTCTTTAGAATGTACTTGTTTACTGATACTTTACCCTTATTAGGCTTAAGCACTGTAACTAATGTGGTGTATGTATTATGCCTTACGGATTATTAGTACGAAGGCGCTTACATATTTTCTCAAAGCAAATTAGTAAAAAGAAAACAAATATTTAAAGCGTTTTATATTTGAATAATTGTAATAATAATTACTATTATAATGAACAGTCAGAAATAAAGCTAATTCTAGTTCTTAGGGTGGGAACGATATAATGTCTCATTTAATTATTTTCTGCCAAATCTGACAAAAATAATGTCTGGCCATGGTTGTAATAAATCCAAGTTGAGGGCACTTGTTTGAGTATAATAATGAGCTATTGTCAAGAAAAATTAGTAATTAAGTTCATAATTCTCTTAGTTTCATATCCGCTAGCACTTGCTTACAGGGGCCTAGGCAAGTAACAACGTTATTGTTTCATTAAATCTTGCTATATAAACAAACTGCATGGCATGACAAATTAAGTTCGCAATAGTTATTGGAAAATTACTCAAGTAACGTTGGCCTTTTACATTTTTCGCAAAACATCTTGTACTTCAGAAAATTGCAATATAAGCATTCAAATATGGATTTTTTTTGTCGTTAAAAAGAATAATAATAAGGATAATATCAAGTATCCCAATTAGTTTACCAAATTTTTTATACCAATACATGTGGCAATTGAGTTGTCACAATTTTCTCAGTGTATCAAAACTTACCACAAATTAATTTAATGACATACTCCAATTGACGACAATTCACTTGCCTCAGTTTTTTCTAGATTTATTATATTTTATTTTTTTTAGAAAAATACTATATTTTTAAATATATTTAGAAAAATATCATTTTTTAAAATAGTATTTAGTAACCAGTAACTAGTTTTTGAGCACCGTAACTAGTAATCAAAGATATTTATAATTGATAACCAGTTTTCAGTTTTCAGACACTAATAATTGATAACTATTTTAAAAATGATATTTTTCTATTTTTTTAAATAGTATTTTTCTAAAAAAAAAAAGGTGAACGAATTGGAAAAGAATCTAACCCGTATTTTTGTATTTTTTTTGTTTTTGTTTTTGTAAGTAGAAGTGTTAGAAATCTTTTAAATATCTCAAAAAGGAAATTCATTTTCCACATAATCAACCTATTGAGTTACTGTTGGAATTAAAACGATTTTCGCAGCGGAAGATTGGCCCAGGAACATTCAAATATTTTCTCAAAACAATTGACTATATGAGTGCATAGTATTAA
>JXTC01000078.1:414516-447600 GCA_002914845.1 Trema orientale | reverse complement strand
ATGTCTGGTCCAGTCCTATATAATCGAATTATATAAAGTATCTCCATTGTGATGTCAACACATCAATAGTCCGGATAAGACTATTACATTCTCAATGTTAATGGACCATACTAATAATATTTAATTAAAGATCCCAAACTTTAATTAATTATTACGGACTATATTTAGTTTTATTATCCACAAATTTAATCCTCACGTATATAACACTTATATACTAAATTTGTGGTTACATAAATAAACTAGGAATTTTCTGATATTTAAAAACATACCAATTATGTACAAATTCAAATAGAAAAATGTCATTTTATTAATTCAGCAAATATCCAAAATATACATGCTTTTAGGGCATAAACCCTAACAGTTACTTTGGCACAAAAAACTTTCGCAATTTTGGAAAATTACAATTTAAATATTTGAATTTAGATTTTGTTTCAAAGTTCTCCTTTGTCAACGTAATATGTTAGAATTCTTCAATGAAATATAAATGTACAAAAGCTTTAATTTTTTTTTTCTCAATGAAGGGAAAAGTTATGATAGTTTAAAATAAACTATGATGATTTATACCATATTTGGATACTTAAATAAACAATATTTTTGTCTTGTTTGGTCAGTAGTTTTATATTTATGTTTATTTGTTGAGAGATTTTTAGTATTTATTGAGGATAAATGTATATTTTCACTTACTCATTTGTCATGATCGGTTACCTTAACCTAAGAATCTTTATTATTATAATAATATTAGGTATTCTGACTTGTTTTCAAATTTTTTGTACTAACACATGTGATAAATAAGTTGTCATTATTCAATTGGAGTATATCATATGTGACCAAATTTTTTGTATCAACACAACCATTATATATTTCCAATTTTTTTCTAAAAATACCGTACAAATTCTAATTTTCACGTATTTAAATTCAATAGATATTTTACTATACTTGGAGGTGGATTGTAATTTTTAACTTCTAACCGCGTGATTAGTGGGTAATGAAGATTGTAGAAGTTTAAAGTATCGATGTTAAGGAGATATTATATTATTTTATAAATTAAAATCTCGCTTTCCTGGGCAATTAATTAAAGAATTATGGGACCTCTGACCTCTCTCGAATGTGCAATTGGGGATAAGACACTTTTAAAAGTTGGCATTTATGAAGCCGAGCATTTCTTTATTGGTAAGATAAAGAATAAAGGTATCCTTCCAAAAATAATAATAATAAAATAAAATAAAGTAAAGGAGAAAGGCCCAGAGTCCCAGCTGTCTCGTGTTTGAGATGTGTTGCATATAATATATAATAATGGTACAGGGACGTGTGAGCTCATCCCCGACGCCCAAACCAGTCCACTTTTCCGTCTTCTTTCATTCCGAGGAGAGAGATTCCCATTCATTTTTCACTTATTCTTTTTTCAACTTATAGTACTTTGTTTTTGCAAAATTACTACAGGGTCTTCAGCCCAATTATTGTTGAGTCTAAGTGTAAGATTTTTTCTTTCTAAACCTTTCATAAAAAAATTTTAAAAAAAGATATTGGCAATTGGCAGACAAAGTTTTCGGGGTCATGATAAAATTGAAGCGTTTGATAAACCGTGTTCTTAGCTAGGTATCTTTGGCTACAAATCCCGTAAAAATTTGAGATTTTCCCGGACAGATCATGCACATGCACTCAAAATGCGGATATATATATAGGTTGTCAATTCAATATATATATATATATTTTTAATCTATGTGTAGGAATTTTTTTTAGTCGTTGGATCATCATCTAATAGTAATCCAACGACTATAATGATGTGCATCATTAATGTCATTTCTCTCTCTTATTTTTTTTCATAAAAAAATATGCATGATAAATTTTCATTGGTCAAAACAATACCTATGTATAGATTAAAAAAAAAAAAACCTACTAGATTAGTCCCCATATATATATAAGTACAGTAGATTAAAGATGCAACAATGGGCTGCCCGATCCAGCTCATTTTAGGTAGGCCCATCGCAGGCAGCGGGATGGCCTGGCCCAGTTTATTGTTTCGTGGGCCGGCTCGGCCCGACCAACTGAAGAAAAAAAGTGGCACAGCTCAGCCCATGATCTATCCTATATGTGGGCTGGGCTGGGCTAGCCCACGTGCCAAGCTAGGTCGGCCCATGGGCCAGCCCGTTCTAGCCTACCGTGGGCTGACCCATTCTAGTTCAAAAAAAAGAAAGAAAAAAAAACATTTTGTTTAACTTTAAAGTTATTTTTTTATCAAATCCTAAATAATTTACATACAATTATAAATTAATTTAAGTGTTAATTAATATAAGCAACAAAAAAATATTTACTAATATTACAAATAGAAAACTGCAAAAAAATACTCTCATGTTTGGATGTTATGCAATTTAAACATTGAAGTTTGGATTCTGCAAAATAATACCCTGAGATTACGAATTTCTGAAAATTAATACCATGTGTTGATTTTTAACTGATAAAATACAATAATATCCTCAAAATTAAAATGAATAATATGAATTAATCTAGTTTTAATGGAGGATATTATTGTTTTTTTGTTCTTAAAATTAGTTAAAAAATTTGTTCAGGGTATTAATTTTCAGAAATTCTTAATCTCATGGTATTATTTTGCAGGGTCTAAACTTTAGGGTTTAATTTGTAAAACACCCAAACTTCAGGGTATTTTTTTACAATTATCCCTATTACAAAAATTAATTTGGATAGAACTAAATAATTATGTAAACCATTAACAAATTTTTTATTTATGACTGCTTTATTAAAAATCTTACAAATCAAATTCAATGGGACAATACAAAACCTTAGTTTAGTAAGAGAAAAATAGTATAAAATGTTTAAAATTATTCAAGACAAAATTTAAAAAAAATATATAAAAATAAAAGAAGAATGGGCCAAAATGGGTCAGCCCATGATGGGCCAGAATGAGCCGGCCCATTTCGGCCCATCATGAGTTGGTCCATCCTGGCCTAGCTCATCCTATGAACTTTGGTGGGTCGGACGGGCCACAATATCATGGTCCAGCCCAATCCACAAATAGTAGACGGGTCGATCCGTCATGACACTGTAGCAAGACGGGCTTGGAGCGTCTCATAGTTGCATCTCTACAACAAACCTACCTTATATGGAGATAAAAGTGGACTGTTTTTTCTTAATGACTCTATGGCCAACCAATAATTTTATTTAGTACTTTTCAGGTTTTTGATTAATGTTCTACTGATCTATTCTGATCCTTGATGCAAGGACCACTTATTATTAAGATAATTGGATAAACAAAATAATTGAAAGATACAATATGGATATACTATTAGGTTTTATTATTTCCTAACGTGAAACTGTTTTTTCTAAATGACTCTATGGCCAGCCAATTATCCCATTAGTACTGTCACTGAAATGTTCTTGATTAATGTTCTCCTAATCTATTATGAAACCACTTATCGTAAAGATAATTGGATTAACAAAATAATTGAAAGATATGATATGGACACGTTAGGGTTTTTTTTTTTTTTTTTTTTTTTTAAATTTCCTAATGTGAGCTCACATAGTTAAATCCAATTATATATTATATAAGCTATCTCAATTATGTAGGCCAATTAGTAATATAATCAATATGCTCTAGAGACATCCACGGTATGGATTTTGGGTTTTACGTGTACATACCTAATAATAGCCTAATTGTGACTAATAGATTATAATTGGGTAAATTAGTATATAAAGAAAACTACAGGTTATCATTTTGTCAATTTCGCTATTCTTCTCCTCTTCACCCATCTTAGAGAGAAAACTCATTGAGTATTCTAAGAAATTTGACTATGAAAAGTTGTTGATCCTCGATTTCTTGTGTTCGTGTGATTATGTTCTCTTGTTTACGCTCTTATAATTCACATTCCTGTTCACATCACTATGAATCTAGGTATTACTTACACTCCTCAGCAATCTGTCCCTGATAATTTGCCATGATGATCCTAGATCATATCTAGTTATTTCAATCCTTTAATCATATCTAACACATATTATTAGTCCATAATTAATAGAGTTGTGAAAAGCAAGAGTTTAAGAGGAATGAGAATAAATTATTTGAGTCATCTTCATTCTCAGTATAAATTATTATGTAAGGGTTGACTGTCTACGCTCAAAATATACTAGCGGCTATCACAGTATATATTAAGGTGTCGATCCCACAGAGAAGTAAATCAACAATAAAAGGTAACGAAAAATAGAAAGAAAAATTGAAAATAAAAATAAACTGATCAATAAATTAAAGTAATCACAAAATAATAAATGAAAATACCAAAATGAGAAAATAAGGCTTCAAAATTCACTTAATTGTTCGTCTAACTGTTACCAACTTTGGTTCCTATTTATCACTCAATTATATGTTTCACATCCCAAACACATAACCGGAAAATATAGCAATTAAGAACAAATATTAATCTAAAGTATTCAATACGAGAAATTCTTCCAATTAACACCAAAAATATTTCATCTTACTAGTTATCTAAGATCGACAATATATCATAGAGACAATACTGCAGTAAAAGATCAACTAATAAAATAAACATAATTATAATCTAGTTTAAATCACCACATAAAGAAAGCATGACTGAATTTATATGAGAAACTAGAAAATAATATATTAAAAATAAAAATATTGAAGAATTTAACAAACCAAATATATAAGCGTTGAAGCACTCTCAGGAATCAAAGTTGGAAAACAGAAAAATTACATAACTAAGATCATCTCTCTAGCCTCTCTAAAAACTAGCTTGACATCTCACTCATCTCACAATCTCTCTCTCTCTAGAAAAAGTAGAGTTTTCTCTCTCAAAATTGGTGTGTTTTTTCTCCTCTCACGTTCTGGGTATTTATAGCTGAGTTTGGAGCATTGAGCAAGTTCCCACATTTCTAAAGGTGCAATCTGATTGGCTGGGTGATGTGTCAATTTCGCACAATTTCCTCTTTCCCTTTCTCTCGCTTCCTCTTCTTTATTCACGTTTTTTGATCATTGGGCCGTGATCTGGTGCAGCCGAAAATCGTAAGCTCGGCACGAAACTCGCGTATAATTGGTTGAAAGCAGAGTCAAAGTCAGTAGGCTGACGTGGCGGTGTATCAATTGATGAAAATTCGATTGCACGAGCGACGCGAAGCACCAGATCAGACACGGCTGGCAGCTGCTGACGACGCGGGCCCCGCATGTCTCCTTCCTGCTTCACACGCCTGCCATCCTGCGTGCACGCCACGCGCCTACCAAATGGCCTGGAACTCGATCAGACGGTCAGAAACGCGCATGCTTCTCCCTTTTTTCACTCACGCGAGTTTGGCTCTTCTTTTTTCCGAATTTTCCTTTTTTTTTTTCTTTTTCTTTTATTTAAACCTAAATCAAAATAAAATTAAAACTAAATTATAAAATAAACACATCATTATCTAAATAAATTAATTCCGAATTTAATTAAACCAAAATTAAATTATCCTAAACTAAATTAAATTAAATTAAATACCTAAAATCTAATAAAAATTAAATAAAATTATATCTAAATACTAACAATCAAATTAACTATAAAATAACCTAAATTAAAACTAAAATTGCATAAAAACATACAAAATATTTAAGTAAAAGAACATATATAACTCTATTTTCATAGAGTTATCATTGACCACAAGTTATTTTTAAATGTATAAGTAAACATATAAATGAATGAAAAATAGAGAATAATTCTATTATTCCCTTCCACAATATAGTCCATTACAGATTAATAGTCGAGGCATATGATAATATTTGTAAGTTGTATAAATTTCTAGATTATTAATCATAGTTTTCACTGTATTGTCAATGATTTCGTGTACCAAATGATATAATTTATCTTCTTTGTTCCAAAGATAAGCTTATGTAATGTTGCATATAACAATGCAGTCTTTCAAATCCTGAATGAACTTTATGTAAAAACCCAGATTTAAAGAGGGTAATTTGGAGATTTTACCAATTTTTAGATTAAATAAGAGAGTGACTTATTTGCAAAAATTTTTGGAAGTAGGAACTAAAATGTAAATTTATCGAGGATTAAAATGAAAAAAGTTTGAAAAATACGGGACCAAAGTGCAGTTTCGAGAAAAATACATAGCCTTTTGATCAGGCCCACGTGGCCCCCCATTCCCTCCCTTCTTCTTTCTCTCTCCCTCCCCCACGATCTCTCTCTTTCTCTCTCTTTGGCCAAACACCACCGCCACCACCAAGCATTGCCGACGCACCTTCGACCTTCGATGACTACCACCACAACCCAGAGTCAACTCCTCGTGCCCCCAGCAGCCATCAGCCGGAGTTTTGCGGCAGTCGGAGCCACTATTTACCGAAAAAACACCATTTTTGGCTGCGAGAATTTTTGAATTTCTGACGAGTTTTCTGACCATTTCAAGGGGTATTCTTGGGCTCGTTGGATTCGTCTCGTCGAGAGAAATCTCCATGCATGACCCCATTTTGTCCAAATTAAAAGTTGCCATTATTGAGTAGTTTAAGCTTTGAGATTCAAGAGTTGACTTTTTTTTATCGGACCATTGAATCATATTTTAAATGTCATTTTTGGAATGTACTCGTGAAATGATGAAGATTGATATATATATATATATATATATTAGCTATGTTTGGTGATCGGCATGAAAAACGATATCGACCAACTTAGATCTGGCTTCGTTTTGCATGCCACAGGTCCAGTTTCGGCCCAGACCTAAATAGACGAATTATATGTCTAACTTAGCTATTTTGGGTGATGGGAATTTAATGGAGAGAACCGCTTGTTGATTTGAAGCTTTGTTGAGAAGGATCGAAGGCTTGGAATCGGTTCTCGACCCCCCAAACGATCGCCTAATGACACTCTGAGGTTTTAATAGCGTAGTATCGCTATTCTAGTAAGGTAGGGATTCGGTTACCTTTGTTTTATACGATTTTTGAATAAAATTTACTTTATGTTATATTTGATGAAAAATATTTTAGAACTGTTTTGGATATCTGTGATAGAGTCCGTGAACCCGCATGGAATTTTTCTTCTAATTACCTTCCCATTTTGGTAGGCATAGACGAGTTGGTTGCCCCTCCAGGTTGGCAAGTATAGGCAATTCGGTTACCCCTTCAGGTTGACAGGTGTAGGCGAGGTGTTCGCCCCTCTAAGTTTGGTAGGCGATACACGAGTATCCCCTTTGGGTATGAGATAGGTGTCAAGTAGGCTGTATGGTATACGTGGTGCCAAAATCCTAGTTTCTATTGGTAAGAGATGGTGAACTCATAGGTATAGGTAGATTTGTGTTATATGTTTGTGGACTGATTGATTTTGGGTATCATCCATATATATATATATGTATATACATATATGGCTTTAGAAATTATTATATATGTGTATATATGTAGTTTTATAAAGGTATTTTGGATTAAACTAACTATGCAGGGACTCTCCATTACTAAAAATATTTTCAAATGAAGTAACAGTTTATCTACTAAGCTTTCGAGCTCACCTCCTCTACTTTCTTCATTTCAGGTGACTGTTCATTCGAGTTAGTTGTCTCGATGGCTAAGCTAGGCCAGTTGATTGGCTTATGTTTATGGCCCTATTCTTCTCCTTCGATTAGTCCTTATACTTTGTCTTATTCTTTCTTACTGTTTAGCCAAGTTTGCTATATCTACTAAGTTAATGTACGAGGATGTCTTTACTAATTTGAGAATTTGGTATATAAATGGGACACTGTGGTTCCTAAGGAGTATATTTTCAAAATTTTAAGTACTTGAAATTATGATAACTCTGTAAATTAATTTTTGGATATTCGAATTGGAGATTTGCGAAATTCATTTATTCAATACTAAAGTTTTATTAAGCTAAGTTTTTAAACGACGTAACTATATTTTCTTAAACCTTAATTGATATTTCTTCCTTAATAAACTAAACTAAAGAGGGGCATTTTTAATACTGAGTTTCTAATGATTTGAGGACTAGAATGTAAAATCCAAGTATTTAGTTTCCTCTAAATTTTACAAATTCTTTATTTATCTTTATTTACACTCAAAATTACAAAAAGTCACGGCTTAGCTTCCCGATCGTGACACTTCATTTTGTCACGGTATAACAATCATCACTTTTAATCTGCAAACCAATTATATCCCCTTATTGAGATCATTTAAAGAAATAGAAAAATTCCCTTATTGATCAAGTAAGTCGCTATCTTCATTCCACTAGAGTATTTTTTTGGTCATGATTATCGATTAAAGGGTTTTCTCAAATGAGAAAAAAGCGACATTAAAAATAGCTCAAACTGAGAATCCTATCTTTGTAACCACCATAAGAATTTGAGAAGACATGGAATAATATAACCTTTTCTTTTTATCTTCTTTGAGGTGAGGAGGTATGGGTTCACTTAATTTGATATAATATATATTCGCTGATATTGAAACGTCCATCATTATTTTTCAAAATGGACTGGTTGTAGTACTGAAAAGGATCGACTGCATATATACTCTCTAGTTTTTTAAGATTTTGATTCATGTTATTATGAGCCTAGTAGGAATGTTGTGATCACTAACTATATACAGGAATATCGAAGCTGTTCTAGCTAGGTAAACGTCCATGTACTTCTCGTCCTCTCTCACTTTTGAGTATTTGATACACCCTTTTTTTTTATCAATATGTTTTTCTTCGAATATAGCTTTTGGAGCTTCGATTGCAGTAGGTAGAATAATTAACTAAATAATAATAATAATAATAATACAACATAACGTATTTTCTTGTGTACAGATTTTTAACAAAATGATAAAAGAGGGAAAAAAAATATTTCGCGATGTTGACCTATGTGGCTTTCAATCTTGTCTTATTTTGATAATAACAAACATATGATTTAGTTGCTAATGGTTGACTTAAGTTTGTAGCTGTAAAGTTGAAATAGAATCTAATTATCTCAAGAAATCAAGTCTTCAAGAATAGAGCATTATTGGGCAACTCATAAAGCTTGAAGATAGACATCAAAAATCTAAGACTCGAGATGTGTCAAAAATTAATAATCTTGTACTTGGTTGATTATATTGCACATAAATTCTCTTTGAAATGGCTCACAATTTCTTCAAAAGAATTTTTTAAATACTTTTCAAACATATTCTAAGCCTAAATAAATTATTTATTTAAATGTTTGAAAATTTGGTCAAGTATTTTTTCTAGCCAAAATCTTTTTCTAGTATTAATTAATATTTGGAAAATAATAGATTTTAAAATATCTAAAAAAAAAGGAACCAAGAAAACCAAAAAATTATTTTTGTGATCGACCACTTTACTTCGGTCATTTGACCGTTGGAGCTGAAACGTCATTATCAGACTCCAATGGCTAGTAAAAATGGTCGACCACTTTAGAAAGTGGTAGACTCTAAAGTGGTCGACCACTTTTCCTAGCAGACAGCTAGTAACAGTCGAAAATGGCTAGTTTTTTAAGATAGCTTTAAATAGAGCTAAGTTTGACGACTTACAAATAGAGAATACGAACCTATATTGATTCCCAATTAGTTTCTAAGTGCAAAAGTTCTCCTTTACTCAACTTTAACTTTCAAATCTATTTGAGCCATTCTTAAAGCACTATTTGTGCATTGTTCTCAAACCTAAGCTTATCTTATATTATTTCTTTGAGATGTGATCCTTTGAGTGAGTGTTCACTTGTATTTCTCATAAAATCATTATTGAGAGGTGAGGTTGGCACCGGAGTCATAAACAACCCGGTGTAGGTGAGGCTGGCACCGGATTCTAAACAATCTATGGTTAGGCATAATAGAGCCAGATTCAAGACTATTGTAAAGGCGTGGGTGTGCCTGAAAAGAAATCACTCAGTTTATATAAGGGTCAGTCAAGCCCATAATCTTGATCCGATAGTGGAAAGCTCGAAACTAGTTACGGAGGGCCGAGGACATAGGCAAACTATCGTGTTTGTTGAACCTCATAAAAATAGCGTTTGCAATCTCTCTATCCCTATTTCTTTAATTTATTTACTTTGAGATTGTGCTTATTTATTTGCTATTTTCACTTGCTCTATTCATTATTTGCACATTTTAATTGTTTAATTCAAAAAGTTTGTAAAAAATTTTAAAACCCAATTAACCCCCCTCGTGGGTTAGCTATTCTTGGGATAACGTGTAAGACAATAAATCAAAAATCAAATGAAATTTGGGAAGTTTTTTTTTCTTAGGATTCTTTAAAAAAAATTTCAAAAATTCAAAATTTCAAAAGAAATATTTTGTCAAATTTAAGGGAAAAGAAATTACTCTCATTTATTATTATTTAAAATTTTACTTGAATCTCTTTCAATATATTGTTTTCAATAAAATCTGGGTTTTTCTAGTTATTATTAAAATCCAATTAGCCAAAAATTACCTAGCCAAAATTTCAAATGAAAATTTATAGTATAGCTAACTTATGAGCAATATTTGTGCTAGCTCCATACTTTTGACAAAGGATTAGTGACTCCATTGGTCCCAAAATTATAGAAAAAGTCTTACTTTGTCTTAGAATTTTAAATTTTGCCATTTTGGTTCACAAACTATTAAAAGTGAACGTTTTAAGTTCTTTTTGCTATATATTCTATTTGACTCTTAACAAAAGATACACATAAGATGCATTTATTTTTATGTTTAATTTATTTCAACAATATATGAAATTTTAGAGATATTCTAAAATGCATTTTGTTTATTAAATTTTACATTTTGATTCTTATTATTTTAATTTTAGCAATTAAGTTTCCTAATCTTACTAATTGTTAGCAGACAAGTCTAATTTGAAAACTAGCAAGTACGAGAACACGTTTTCTTAGAAATTTTTTTCCTTTTAATGTTGTTTTGTCATCCTTTAACATTGGTTTACAAATTTGACTTGCATATACATATTAATAAATTTAGGAACTCAATTGCCAGAGTTAAAACAATATGATCAAATTGTAATAACATACATAGCCAAGGATCAAATCTCTCATTAACCTCTTTTTTCAGTATCAAAACAATATTGAAAGATGAATTCTAGTTCGAGTAATTATTTTTTCGTTTTTTTGTATAACCCTTTTCACTTAAAAAAGAAAAAAAAAAGTGCAAATGTGAAATAATCCAATGATTTCACAAAACACAAATATAAAAGTAAAAAATTAACCCACTGTTACATGTTTTTTTCAACTTGATCAAACTTATTTACTGAAGAACAGAAGTAAAATTACGTAACGAGAATTCTCTCTATAAAGCATATATGCAGGGCCGGCTCAACAAATTTTGAAACCTAAGGCAAAAATTTAAAAAAATATATATTCTAGAATTAAATTGTACTTATAAGAAATTTTTAGACGCGTTTCTTTGAAAAATTTTATTATTATTTCTGAAGATAGAAGACAACTTCTTTTAGATATATAAGTTAAGTAATAAAATATGCAAAGTATGATGTATTTTGACTTGATTAAATATATCAATAGCCAATCTGATAGAAAAATTAACTTAACAACTGAAAGAATGGACGTTGAACAAGAAATTAATGACATTGAAAAGTTTTGGAAGAAACAAGCTTTATAACGAAATACAATAAAATAAAAATAAAAATAAAAATTTGTTCCAATTTTGGAAAGAAAGTAAGATGCCTACCAATTTTTTTTGCAATAAATAAAAAATTCATGAATTTTAGAAAAATACATTGATTTATTGAATCGAGATTAAAATTTTTGTAGTCTATTGAAACTATTATGTATTATTTATATATTTTAAGCCTATGCATAGATATTAAGAACTTTTGAATATATGAAATTTTTAAAGGAAATTAGTAATCTGGGATCTTAACTCGAGGTAAAGCCTAAAACAATTGCCTTAATGGCCTTACTCTCGAGCCACCTCGAGCCACCCCTACATATATGAACACACACATAAAACAAAAAAGACTAACATGAATTAATACTTTTCCCCCCCTCTTAGATCAGCGTGAAATACTTTGTATTTCCAACGATATTAAGGATCAAAATGATATATAATTTAAAATTTATAGATTGGAATGAGACTCTCCATACGTTCGAAAACAAGTCATTAATCTTATGATGAAACCCATAGTATATGCGTTGAAAATCACGTGCTGACACAAGAAACACTCTCTAGCAAAATATTTTTCTCTTTGCCTACTGCATCAATCAATCAGATAATTTCATTAGGATATGGGTATCTCGATCAATGATTTTCTGTTCATTATACTAATAAACACGCAATCCAATAATTAGGACTGCTACTCCGGCCGTATGCAAAATTAGCAGTGCTCTTTACTAAATTGAGTCGGTAACGACTAACGACGGTTTCTTCCAGCACGTATTACTAGTAACCCCAAAAGTGGAGAATTAAGTAGAAAATTGATGATTACCTTTTACCTATAAAAGACACGCTTACCGCTACAAGACAAATAACGCTTTTTTCTTTAACCAAATATTATATTTGATAACTTGATTATGTAGATATAAAATATCTATCTTGAAAGGACGTAACATTGACTCTAAGATATTAGGTGTTGTCGGCTAGCCGTAAGATAATTAGGGACGAATATTTAGCTCAATCTTTGATCCCAATACGTTTCATTAATTAACACCAAATAAATCTTCCATGTGATATAATAGACGGATTCAGATGAGCGGCACTTCTACTCAGGTTGTCAACTATATAGGAAAGAGTACATATGATAATTTAAGGCTCTAATAGCTCCAATGTACTGTATTTTGTCATTGTTTTGAGTATTTTCTTAAACAAAATTAACCTATAATTGGTAATTAATAGCATATTATATCATGTACGTGCTCTAGATCTTTTGATATGGATCTTTGACACATATAATTATACATAATATAACCTACATATTTTAAAGTAAACTACAAAAAAATAGCTTAAAATTTGAATATTCTACAATTTAAATCTGAATTTTGGACTCTGCAAAATAATATTCTAAGATTAATTTCAGAAAATTAATACCTAAAAAAACTTTTTGATCAGTTTTAGTAATGAAAAAATAATAATATACTACATTAAAACTTGAATAGTCATTATTTTTTCTTTAATTTCAAAGATGTTATTTCTTTTTACCAGTTAAAATTATTCAAGAAATCAACTGTATTAATTTTTAAAATCTTATAATTTTAGAGTATTATTTTACAAAGTTCAAACTTCATGATTTAAATTACAAAACATCTTATCCTAACTTATCTTATCATGAAATAGGATTTTTTTTTTAATAAATTTATGTTGGGTGTACTACTGCAGAGGCGACGCAGAAATCTCGGATCCCACAAAACTCCACCTCATTATATGCTTAATTATTGATCCCATTATCTTGAATATGTGGGCAGAGCATTAACTCAAACCCTTGTTTGCATTGCTATGCATCTTCGGCTCAAAATTTTTTCATAAAGTGGAACCATCGATCATTTCCTCTTTGCTTGGAAAATTTGATATAAACATCTATTCGTATTTATATATTCATATATTATGGTACACTTAATTCCATCTCATTTGTTGCCTTTTCTTTCATTGATTTTAATTTTTTCAAAAGGGGCATTTTCTTTCGTTTATGTTTTCCCTTTTTTCAATGACCTTTATGTTTCACCCCCGTCTGATTTTTCAATGATTTTTCCCCTTTTCAAGATTAGAACTGATAATAAGTACGAGACTGATCATTATATATAAAAATGAACAACAACAGCATGAGACTGGAAATAAAATTATGAAAATGGAAGTGGGAGCGAGGGAGAGTGGATCAGAATTAGGAAGGGGATGAAATATATAGGTGTATGAATTAATATATATATATAGGTGATGTTTCAATGGAGAGTTTTATTTTTACTCCATAGATGTGTACTCTAATTTGGGTTATTGGATTTTAATCTAATAGCTAAAATAATATTAATAGATTTACTAAAAAAAATTATTATAATTAATGCATGAATAAATATAGAAAGTTATTTAAAACAAAAAAGATGGGTAACCTGATGACTTGGTCAATTTTTTTTTTTTTTTATAAGAAAATGAAACTAGTGAAAAATACTTAATAATCTCAAATCACTCTTAACTATCTTATTCATTGGAAAAAAAAAATAACAACAAAAGATGTACAAATTTTAAGTTGTTTTACGTATAATTTTTTTTTTAAACAAATTTTATTTCAATGTAGTTGCTTTATTTATTTTTTGTTATTTAAGAAAATAACTTATTCATAATATAAAAATTATGCTACTTTCGACTTTACTTTTCGTATAGTAAAAAAAAATTTATGAAATATTGAAGATACAATAGTATATATAGTTTTAAATTAAAGGTAATTAAAAAATTAAACTTTAAATTAAATTTTCAAAAAGGAAATAAATAAAAAAGAATTAGAAATTAATATATTGGATGAGATGATTTGTTATTGTAGGTTTATTTCTAAATTAGTCAAACTTACCTATCTATGGAGCAAAAACAAAAATAACAATTGAAAACTCATCCATATATATATATTATATACATATATAAATAGATTCAATAATGTAGAATTAAATAAATTATCTTAGGACATGAGGTGGGCCAATTCTTGAGTAGATACTAGATATTAGATACCACCAGCTTCAATGAACGAATGGAGCAAGGAACATAGGATACGAAAGTATGGGTTTGAGATAAGGTTTCTCCTTAGGAGTTGGCACAATTAGGACCAGTTCAATCTCGATGCCTTTTCTACCGACAATCAACTTCTCTCACTGGCCAACTTCCAACTTATTATTACCCAGTTTGTCTGGGCCTCTCTCTCTCTCTCTCTCTCTCTCCCATTTTATACATATTCAAGCCAACTCTTTTGGGTTCATTTTTATTGTAATATATGGAGCGACATTAACGAACTTTAAAAAGGTACAATATCATCGCTAGTCAACATTTACATTTGGTATAACTTCTCTTAATATATGTGTATACATGGTTAATTGACTTAGTTTCTTTTTGGTCTTACATATTCTAGCTCCCTCTTTTTCTTTCTCCCTCTCTTCCCATCAGTGAATAAAATATTTAAGCATTAAAGCGGTTGGAAAGAAGAAAAAGATTCAAAATAGTGAGATTAAAATAAGGTATAGTTTTTAAAGTTCATATAACATAACGTGCATAAGATCTGTATATCGAGCAAAAAAAGAAAAAGAGAGAGACTACTGATATTAAATGTCACCTAAACGTACTTCTCTCAATTAATTGATCAACTACTATTTTCTCTGGCATCTTAATATGTACGAAAACTATCACTACGATACAAAAGATGCCATGAGCCATTATATTCCATTTTGGTCTTTGGCTTTATTTTATCACCGGACAAAGTATGTGGGATTAATTCTAGGTCCATAAAAACTTTGGAGGATCACCAACTTCGATTTCATTAATTAGCAGCTCCTCTTCCTTATGCAGCCACTTTCAATGAATATTGCTAGCTTAAGTGCTCAACTCAAACAAGGACTTTTATTACATCCTTCTTGTTTTTTGGGGATCTTATAGAAATTTAAAAGGAAGTTAGTCGTAGATCATAATTTCACCCCATTGCAGCACTGTGGTAATGTCGCTATGGCATAACTATGCCTATGCCCAGGCCTGAAATACAACACACAGCTCAAGATACTTGCCACATGGGACAACGCAACTCCGTAAATGTATGCAGCACAGTTTTTCATGTTCACTTCATAGGCGCAATTATGTCTAGGGGTCTTATAGCAAAATCCGAATTTTGGGCCCAATTTAAGTAAACATCCGTTTTTTAAATATTATAGCAGAATGTTTGGTATATATGTTTATATATTAAGTATAAAATATTATATATCAAGCATAAAAATTTATATACTCAGTACATTTTAGTGCATTAACTGAAATTAGTAGATATACTTATCTACCAAATGTAATAATATATATAATTGAGCTATAAAATTTTAAAAACTAACATTTACTTAATCAAATTTAAAATATTGGTTATCCATGTTTATATAAAAATATAAGATAAGTTTATGGTAGGTACATAATTCGGTAGAATTAAATCTAATGGTTTATGACTCATCCAACGGTGTGTAGTCCATTCTTTTCTATTTATAATTTTTTTTGAAATAATTTCTATCCGTAAAATTTAATCCAACGGTTTTAAAGGAAAAATCTCCTTCGATACATCCAAAAAATGAGCTTTACCAGAATTTCCCAAAAATGTAATCTATATAATTTCCTTCAGAAAAAATATAAAGAAAAACTTATTACCTTTGTAGACATTATTATCACTTATAAAGAAAGAAAAATAGGCGCAAATATGTCTACATAAAAACATAGGACAAGTCTAGGGTAGATATATATATATATATATATATATATATATATATATATATATATATATATATATATATATATATATATATATATATATATATAGGTAAAATTAAATTAAACAGTTTAAGATTCTTCCAACGGTTTGTGAGGTCCATTATTTTCTATTTATAATTTTCTTTTTGAAATGATTTCTATCAGTCAGATTTAATCCAACGGTTTAAAAAGAAAAATCTCTACCGAGGCATCCAATTTTTGAGCTTTACTAGAATTCCTGAAAAGGTAAACTACAAAAAAAAAAAAAATACTCTGAAGTTTGAGTGTTCTGTAATTTAAACCCTTAAGTTTGGACATTAAGAATTTCTGAAATTAATATCTTGAACTGACTTTTTAACCAATTTTAGTAACAAAAAAAATAATAATATCCTCCATTAAAAATATATTAGCCTTTATTATTTTATTTAATTTTAAAGATATTATTGTCTTTTACTGATTAAAGTCATTCAAAAAATCAACTCAGTGTATTAATTTTCAAAAATTCTTAATTTCAAGATATTATTTTGTAGGGTCTAAACTTTAATGTTTAAATTGTAGAATGCCTAAACTTTAAGGAATCTTTTTACGGTTCACTTTTCCCGAAAAAACATAATCCGCGTAATTGATTAATTTCCTTCAGAAAAAAAAATATATATATATAATGAAAAAAAAAATTGGACATCAAGGGATGTAAGGCCCAAAACTCTTGCAATCCACTAAAGACTTCTGATCTGCACCTTGACAAAAAAAGAACAAGTCAGGGCACTGATACAAGCAATTATCCACTAGGCTCACATTAACCGAACCGGGCTTCAGGCCCATCAAAGGCCCAGGTATCGGCCCAATCAAGTAGTTCCCACCTAACAAGAGCCTCTCAAACGGAGCCATTCCTGGCCCAACAATAGCCGCTTTCAGCGCATAGTGCGACGGTATCATCCCCGTAAACTTGTTATGCTCAAGAGACAAGGCCGAGAGCTCCGGCATGGACGCCATGAACGCCGGTAATAGACCTCGAAGCTCGTTATAGCTCAGATCAAGAGCTATCAATTTACTATCGCCACCCACATTTTTGTCAAGCTCCAAGGACGAGAACTGGTTATGAGAGAGCGTCACTTGTTGCAGAGAAGGATGGTCGAAGAGAACAGAGCTCAAAGACCCACTGAGATGGTTGTGGCTCAGATCCAAAACCTGTAAATACACCAAACTCCCAAAACCACTTGGAATGCTTCCATGGAAGTAGTTATTTCGCAGGGAGAGCTCGATCAGGGAAGTCGGAAAAGTCGCCAAGATTTCGCCGGAAAATGTATTATCACTAATGTCGATATAATAAAGGTTTCTGAGTGAACCCAGATCGGGAAACTCGCCGGAGAAGTTGTTTTGCTGGAGTTCTAGCCGTTTCAGGCTAACCAGGCCGTTGAAGCTCGAAGGGATGGGACCATGGAGGTGGTTGTTATCAAGGTAAAGCTCTTGAAGGAGAGAGAGTGAGCCGACCGAGCCGGGGAGCGAACCGGTTAGCGAGTTCATGGAGAGGGAAAGTCGGCGTAGACCGGTCAGCTTGGAGAGTGAACCGGGAACCGGGCCGTGGAAGGAGTTGTCTGAGAGGTCGAGGGTTTGGAGGTAAGGCAGGTTCCAACCGGTCGAGCCGAGTGAACCGGAGTAACCGGGCTGGTCGAGGGCGATCTCTGTGACCCGGGACAAACCGGAGACGACTCGGTCGCATCTGAAGCCGCAGGTGAACCGTTTGGTGAAGAGATGGTCACATGGGTCAATGGAAAAGTCCCAAGAGCTTAGACATGAACCGGGTGTTATGGAGTTTGGGTCAAGCCCATTTTTCAGATCTTTGAGAACTTTTATGTCTCCTGCGAAGGTTCTCGAATGTGCTATGTATAACAGTTCTGTGAACACCGATATCAAAAGAAGAAAAGAATTCAGTGTGTATGGAGAACAGAAGATTTTGATGTATTTGGACATATTTTAGTTGAAACACACCTTTTTTTTTGTTTTTTGAAAGAAGTTGAAACACACTTTTGGATCTATCTAATTTGAGCTGGGAAATTAGAAAGGAAGATTTCTAAGCAAAGCACTTAACAGGGTCTGACTCAGTCACTGAGATCTCTGCCAGTATGGGGAGAGAAAAAAAAAAGGTCAAGACATTGTGTCTGAGAGGGAAAGTTAAAGAGGAGAGAGATTTCAGTGCAGTGTAAGGTCAGATTTTGGACATTCTATCATATTTTATGCTCAACCGTTGGATTATAATGAAGAAACAAATTTAAAAGAGGAGGAATACATGTGCAGCTCACCTGACCAACATTGCGCTAAGTACCTCTTTTATGAGTTATTATAGATTTCGCCTCTCATTGTTCTTTTTATGAAAACGACGAGCCCTTACAAGTTTTGGGATTTGCGTTGACCCATAAATGATTAAGAAGGAATCAACTATTGAAACGAAGGATTAGGGAGAGTGATGTTTCCGCCTTTCTCCCTAGTAAGTCAGCCAAAGATTTGTTGTTTGGTGGACCCTCTACGAAACGAGAATCGTGAACAAGAATGAAGGCAACGTCAAAAGACAATGACAACTCTTCTTTTCAAGTGATCAATTTTTATCAGACTATATTATTATCTATCATGGAATTAGGTTTACATGTTTTTACTTGAAAAGTTAGATTTACATGTTGAATCAGCACTTTCATTTTTTTTTCCCCTCTCTTTATCCTCTTTGCTAAGTTTAAGGGAGAAATACTCCTAGCAAAGTAGTCCTATTACATGCCGGGAGGAGCAAGAAAAATAAAACTCTCGCCAAGAGAAAAGTGGTGAAACTGGGAGAATCGTCATTTCAGGACTGGAAGATGGAAAGAATGTTTGACCAAACACCATATATAGTCCATACTTGAACTTCTCGATACAGCCAAGTAAACAGCCGGTCTTGTTCAACCTATCTCTTTCACCAATTCAGAGTAATTTCTTCGTCTTGTTTCTTTAATAAGATAAGAAGATATTTGGTCATGCACATTAAAAAAGATATGAAGTAATTGCCTTCCAAGAAATTATCTTTTTCCTTAACAAGTTCACTTGCAATAGAAGTAGACTAGTTACATAGCAGACTTGAAGAAAGTGCAGATAACCAAGAAAGCGCAGTTATAAAAAAAAAGAGCAACTTCTGATGAGAATTACCATTCATTGCACCTCCGCTATCAGACACAGTTGGTTCTCCTGTGTTTAGCTAGCCTTTCGCAATGCTATCCAGATACATCTTCACACAAGTCAAGTTCGACTCAAATATGAGCGGTATCCCTCTTATCTGGAAATCCAGCATCATATCATATAAGTTTAATAACATGAATGAACTGCCTTTGCCTAGGAATATTAAAATGACTATATCATAAGCAAGCTGCATCTGAACATTTTTTTAGTTGTACATGAGTTTCCTGCTTTTCATTCCAAATTAGCTACTTCTTTAGTCTTACCTTTTCTAAATGATAAATAAAACAAAAAAATTTATTTGAAGGGACATCTTTAGTCTTGCTTGAAATTCGAATAGCCACATTTTTCAGGTGAGAAACAACCATTAGCAATGTTTGTTTATCATCCAACTTAAAATTGGCAAGAAGTGTGTTAATATTGAGATTTGTATTTTAACACCCTCTTTCACGTGTAGGCTATATCTGGGAGAAGAATGGATGGCCAGGCTCAGCATGTGATACTTAATAAAACTCCCATCACATGATGAATGTAGACCAGACAGCCCATGACTTTCGAAAACTATAAGACAAGCTGAACTGTGTAGTTAGAGGAATTTAAATAAAGATTCTTACTCTAACACACAGAAACTATTTCTCCTAAAAAATGAAGTTGGTTTTTATATTCTTTTTCAAATTACTGCTATGGTTGCTCAAGGGCCCTGGTTGCTCAAGGGCCCTATATAAATTCCAAAACTGATGGCTTCTGGTCCTAACCATGTAGTTTTAAAGCTATTCAGAAAACTGAAATACCAGTAAGCAGGTTTGCATTAAATTACTCATTAGGAACCTCAACCTAAGATACTCTTGTGTTCTCGCATCGGAAGCATTCTTTCTGTTCTACCTCTCAAGCACATTGTAGAGTATCATCAAATCGGACTGTTTGTTTACCGTAACGTTTAGGAATAACTTCTGTCAAGTACACGACAAATTGATCATAACCAGATTTGATTTTATTTGACTTTTTTTTTTTTTAACCCGCTTGAAGAACACCAGAACAATACTTCAAACAAAATGTGATTTACCAAGGCAGATTGAGGAACCATAAGAACATACCTCAATCAAGCAACTGGAATCAAGGGTTAGACTTTGCTTAGGGCCTACTTCTTTGCTGTTCACAGAGATTGAAAACCTGCTGCTAAGGTTTTTCAGATGGAAAGTTCCACCCTTGTCCATCTTTATAATCGCCTATCAAATGTGAAACAAACAATAAAAATGTCAAACTCACTTCGAGACAAGGTAGCTCATGCCCTTATTTTTATGCGTAGGTAATGGTAGCTCTAAAGCCTAGTAGGCCAAGAGAACGACGAGATAGAAAATAACAACCACACCCGCCCCCTTGGTCCCCGCCCTCGGGATAAAATACAAAAAGGGAATGATCTGCTCACGCATATGAAGTGTCTAATTCTGGTTCATGCATGATGTACATTCATTTGAAAAAAGAGAATGATCTGCTCACACATACGAAGTGTCTAATTCTGGTTTATGCATGATGTACATTCATTTGAATAAAGAACGCCCCACGACTATATATACACATTGATATGCAGTTCTCATTTTGGGGGCTGTGTTTATTCATTAGCAGATTTAACCAATTCATGTCCTTAACTTAAACCAGAAAAACTGAGCCCAAAAAAAAAAAAAGAACTTAAACTTAAACTTAAACCAGAAAAAGGAGGGTGAGACAATAGTGAAAATTTCCATCCAAATTTTCCGGGAGAAAAGAATAACTCTTCCTAATATGAGTGGGTCCAATGTAATCAAAGAACTCTTACCTGCCTCCGGGATATCTTATTGGAACGGCCCTCTCTTCCCAAGTCAATGTCAACAGGGATTTCAAATGTTGCTCTACCTAGTAAAACCTGCATAAAGTTTATTGTTTATTAAATAGCACCATCAACCGTTGAGTGATTCTGTAGTAATCAGCACATAATTTCTTATGGATTACTCTTCATAACATATTGGACTCTCCATGCATAGAAATAATTCATGTCAAAAACTTCACATTTGCGATTGTGAAATTCCTTTCGTTTAGCCAAAACAGAACTAAAGAAAAAAAAAAATTCTCACCTTCATATTTCTTTTGTTCTTTTAAACATGCCTATTTTTGAAAAATACTGGATCAAATTAAGTACTGCACTTAAACCCAGAACTGATATATGGTTCCATACTTCTTTACTCTAATCCAAATTGAGCCAAAGAGTTTAAACACACTAATAGCTCTTGATAAGAGAGGAGAGACGAAGGATTGCAATTAACAACCCCTAGGGTGCAGCCAGTCATAAAAGTGAAGTACCTCGGGTTTCTTGATATAATGCTTCGAATGGCGCCCGTACAAAATGGCAAGTGCTCCATGAGATGCAATAGCCCGTTGCATATAAGAATGAGCACTCTGCTCCAGCCTTATGATTGCCCTTTTAGTGTCCTCCTGCTGATATCTTGAGACTGCATATATAGAGAGCTATAAACTCTAAGCCATGAGATGGAACAAAAAAATTAAAATTAAAAAAAAGGACAAAGGAGAGAGAGAGAGAGAAAGATAATAATAGTAGTAGTAGTGATAGTAATAGTAGTAATAATAATAATAACACGAAGAAATTGGCAGAACAAAATAACACAACAACCAGTAAGAAAAGAAAAGAAACGAGGTTGAATCTTATGATTAATCAATCAGCTAAAAGCATAATATATATATATATGTATGTATGAATGTTAATCAAGCAGCAGAAGGGGGAAAAAAAAGGTGAGAGGATATCATATAAGAAAAGGCATGCATTTTTAGCAGCAACACCAGCTTTTATTAATAATCTAGAATTCAGTAAAATGTGGCATGAAGACTTTATTTAACAACAAATGATCAGTATACATGTGTGTGTGTGTGCGTGAAGAAACATATTTGCATCATGTTATGGTGAAGAAACCAAAATGTATCCAAGAGCATAAGTTCCAAACTAATTATCTATATGTATATATCGATGCAATTCATGCAAAACATCATGTCCAAATTGTTTTTTTATGTATTTCAATCATCTTACAAACAGGACATATATAACATCTCCTAAAAATACCCCATGAAGGGGGGAAAAATTAAACTCGAGTTTATCTCCATACATTAACAGGTTAATTTGTGGTACAGTGTGCCTATGTGCTTCGAGGATCAGCATAAAGGTATGAAGAACTGCTGTGTCCAGATATATAGCAGTGAGCTGGTCATTTAGCGAAACTAGCTTGGTTATTACCTTCTTCACTAGAAGGCAAGTCACGGTCACCTGGATCCAAATCCATGTCAAGTATCTGCACGGCGAAGAAAAGTTATTGGTAAATCCGAATTAGAGAGAAGAGTGGGAGAGGGGGGGATGAATTACACGCAACTAGATCCCTCTTTTTTTTTTTTGGAACAATCT
Organism: Trema orientale; assembly: GCA_002914845.1. NCBI lineage: Eukaryota > Viridiplantae > Streptophyta > Magnoliopsida > Rosales > Cannabaceae > Trema > Trema orientale. The sequence continues at coordinate 424,606 of JXTC01000078.1, read as the reverse complement.
ACTAGGCATTTAGCATCTGCAGATTTACCATTGCTTCAATATCTGAATAACAAGGTATTTCATCATCACTCTCATAAAGGACCCCGTCCTGATCTGCCGTTGGGTTGTCTAGAAGTGGTTCAGACACAGCTGTATCCATGGGCGTCAGTTCTGCATGTACTGACTCCTGATCTCTGGACCCATCATGTTCCTCTTTCACGCCAATGGCACTAGTATGAGGATAGCTTCTAAAGCTTGCAGAACCTAAAGCTGGCTTCTCTATAGAAATATCAGTTGAGTTGAGATGCTTGGCCATTAACATTTCTCTAGTATCTTCCTTCAGCGTCTCTGGGATGAGTGTCTTTGAGCTTGAATTCCCAGCATTTATCTTATCTAGAACCGTAGATGCCATATTAGCCAAGTTAGACTTGGAAACTGCAAATTTAACCCCAAAAGTACCAACCGAAGGATTCAGACTCATTTCTTGTGAAACATGTGATCCCATCATCTGAGAAGAAACATGAGAGCCTCCGGGAGTTTTTCGTTCTTTATGAATCAGGTTAGGTCCTCTATCACTATTCCGCTGATTGCTACTGAAATCCATAACAGATGAAGAAATTCGCCTATTCACTTCTGCTGTAGAGGACATCACTGCTGGCTGATTTGATAGAAAAACATCATCATTACATGGAATTTCCGGGTCCTCAGTATTTAATACGCAGCAAATAACTCCATCTTTTAATTCAGGAAATTGAATATTTGAAGCTGATATAGATGGTTGCAACTGGGTGTGTGAATTGCAAGACATTTGTTCATCACCCTTTTGAGACTCCTTATCCTTCTCGTCATGTAGCCCTCCATGACATAGACCAGATGAATTTCTAGCACATACCTCTGGAGCTACCGATGTCTCTAGTTCAGTTATACTGGTCATCTGATCTTGACCAACGTCATTTGGTGAACTCAACAAAAGTGAGCTTAAGCCATCATAGTAAGACTTATCAATCATATCTTTCCCATCAGGATTCATAAATAGGAGCTCTTCCTCATTGGTAAAGTTTAAAAGACAATTGGATAGTTCTGCCAAATAATTATCAGGGCTATTATGGGCTCGAAAATCATCATAGGGCATTTCCATTTTCACCTTGACTTCTGAGTGAACATCATACCCAGATGTTCTTGTATTCCCAGCATCACAATCATCAGGAAGGTGAAAAGCATCTCCAGAGCATATATCTCTGTCCCCAGTATTGATATCCACTGGCAAAGCTGGAGTGGAGACTGTTTTCCATATTGGCATCCCAGGAAGTGGAGATGAATACTCCATGTTGTTAAACGGTGCAACACATCCTGAGACAGGAGAACTAAAGCCCTTATTCCCTTCAAATTCAGGGCACATGTTCGACTGATCACCATTAACTTGATCAAAAGCAGGAGAGGGTTTCACTTCTAACTCAACAGCATCAAAGAGGCTGTGGTCTGGCAAGTCGCTTGGTTCTCCCATTCCCTCGCCCCCAGAAACATATATCGTGGAAGGCATATTTTCTCCGAGAACATGAGGAATTTCTTCATTTATATTTTGCTCAACAGGAAAGTTCTCTTCAGCCGGGTTTTGAAGTCCCGTGTGGAAAGTATTGATAGTCGCATCACCAGCATCCATCAGATCATTTGGAAATGCACTAGTCATAGTGTCCATTTCTGAAACCTCAAGCCCAAATGGGTTTGAGACTGGATCGCCAAGCATGCAATTTCCAGTTAAAGGCTCATCTCCATTTCCAACATAAGTATTATTAGTAGGGCCAACAAGAAAACTGAGATCCATGGAATTAAAGGGTTCATTACAAATCCTTTTACGCAGAGCATAGTAATAACTACGAACACTATCCACTTTTCTCTTCCCTGTAGCACACTTGTTCTCTTTTGAATTTCCAAATCTATTGAACTTTGATGAAAGCATTGAACCAGAACGCTCAAACTCAATCATTCGAGCAGATGCGTCAGCAGAAACAATTGGATCATATAGGAGAGTAAACCATCGATCTTGCAGTTCTCGAACAGTAAATCTTCGAGAAAAATGCACTGCACCTTTAGCAAGTGACTCCAAAGAAGCACCAGCCTGCAAACAGAGAAAAAAGAAGTGAAAATTCCTGGAGCAGATTTAGGTGATCCATCAACTAGCCTAAGCAAAGTAGTTCAAAGTGGATGGAAAAAAGCAGGTTAAACTTAACCACCCAAGCCATATGAAATCTCAAAATGAGTAAATGCATAATAAAATGAAAAATAAAGTGACATAACATCCATAAGATAAATTCATCAGTTTATCCTTTTGTTGTGTGTAAAAAACCTATCTCAAAATTAAACGGGTTCGATCTTTTCCGAAATATTCGCCCAGTCCCCTTTTGGATTTACGTTTATAGTCCTCTTTCAGATTGCTACAAATGGTAATATAATATTTCATCCAAGGAGGATGATTCTAAAACCCCTCTTTAGTATGCATACGTAAAAGGTAATAATATTAGCCTAAAACCGGAAACTTAAGCTATCAGAAAATACCATCATGCACTCAAGTTGCCTTTCCCCAAAAATGTGCCATAGAGTCTTTTGCACATCCACAATGCATAAGTTTGTGTGTCATCTCATGAAAAACCAATCTTAAAACATATATCAACTTTCCAGCCACTAAAGAATTGGGTTTGCAATCTGGCAGTAAAATTTCCCAATTTCAACCTTCTTCTTTTTAATTTTTTATGTATAATGATTAGCTCTGTAAAACACAAACACGGAAAGTCGATGTATGTATAAGTGTTTTATCATATTTTTTGAGTTATTTACAAGGACAAATATCATCCATATTAATTTATATGCTTTCGAGGTCTGAGTTGTGTATTTTCCCAGGTAATCATTTAAGGAATACGCTATTTCCCTAACGCTTGGCCAAGCCACAGGTCTCAGCAACATTCAACATTTAAGATTTTAGCACGAGATCAAATGACAGAATCCTTCTGCTGTGCCAACATTGAAGAAAACTATAAAGCAAAAGGAACTGGATAACATATCCATAAAAACATCTATGACATAACTTATCTAGAGAGCGAAAATTACATATAACACTTAAAGATCCCAACTAAACAAGAGTCGATGCATACAACACCTAACATCCATAAGAATTCTAAATGTAAAACCTGTTTTCACATTCAAGAATCATTACAATTTATTTGGAGGGTAACAGATTTTCGCGTTCCCCACATTACCCATACTCCAGTGAGACACATACATCATTGGAAATATCCACTATTGACATTTCGAAACCTGAGATTCTGCAAGCATACCATTCCACTCCAATCCCATACATTTATCAGCCAAAAGGGTACCAGTTCAAGGGTTTGAATGAGGCTTTACACACGAGAAAGTGATTTCAAACATTGTCTAATCCCACATTTAACAGAGTTAAATTTCATAATTTTCAAAAGCCTAAATTTCTGCCCAATTCCCGACGATAACTGAAAAGTATCCCAAGTAAAAACGACATCAAACCCGGAATACATCAGTAACCCAGGTGCACTTTAAACAACTTCTATCCCTTTTTTGTTACCAAAAAAAAAAAAAAAAGAGGTCGAACACAAGAAGCCAAATATTTACAAACATATTAAAATGGGGAAAAATAAAATAAAAGCAGCAGAAAGGTACAAAAATATGAACTAAGCTACCCAAAAATGAAAATTAAAACCAAGTAAATAACTCCCGCGGTTTTCTATTTTATTTTTCTAAATAAAGCAAAAATAAAGCAGAGATTATAAATGGGTCAAAATCAACACTGATTATAGAAAGGGAAGTATAGTTTAGTGAACAGGGCCGGTGAAGAGAGAACAACAATGGCGGAAGCTATAAAATTACCTCAACGGCGCTCTTCAGCAAAAGGTCATCTTCTGGTATCCAAGGAGAGACCGGTGCAAGCGCACCCATGGCTCCACCTCCACTTTACCAACTCTTTCTATGCCCTCCAAGACTTTTAGTCCTTTTCTTTCTTTAAAAAAAATAAAAATAAAAATAAAATAAAAATAAAAAACTTGAAGAAAGAGGAGTACAGAAAATTATATACATATTATAAAGAACAAAAATGTCGGAGATTAAAGGGCAAGAATCAGAGAAAAAAAAAAAAAAAAGAATACCTAATAAAAATTTTGGGGGACTTAGCACGAGGCCAAAGGACAAAGGAAGAGTAGAAGGAGAGAGCTTTTGAAACGTGTAGAATCGATTTGGCGGTCGAGGGTGACCAGTGATTTCATGGATTCTCCATCAAATCTATGTCAGGTTACGGCACGTGCGATTAGGCCCACACGCTCGCTTAGGCCTCACCTCTCTCTTTCTCTCTCTCTCTCTCTCTTTCTTCAGGTGACTAATTTACTGGACTTGCTGGTTACCGCGAGCGCTCTCGAGGTCCTGTCTCCTGCTTTGGTTGACCGTTGACCGAAGAGTCCGGTACCAACAGTCTATGATTTTATTTTATTATTTTATTTAAATTGACCCCCCCCCGCCCCAAAAAAAGAGAGTATATTTATCTTGCTTAAGGTGGAAGAAAAGAGAGCTCAAAATAGAGAAATACCTGGCCGTCAAGTAAAGGAGGGATTTATGAGTGTGTGAGTTTATTATGACTGCATCTTAAATAAGGGAAAAGCCAAGATATGGTAAGCATGATTAGATTTAGAAGTTTCCTAAATTGTTAAAAAGCAAAGAGAAAGCTGTTATAAATTTTAAGCAAGGTAACTAACCATATGTGGGCTTTAAAAATTCGAGCCAAAAATTTAATGTGATAATTACTAAAAAATTTTATACTATATATGGGGTCCATATCAATAGTGGATACTTAAAAGCACCTAAAAAACAATCAACTTTTTATGAATACAAATATTTTCATCTAAACGACTCATTGGATATTAATCCAGTAATTCAATTAAAATACACGTTTTTCCAAATAGAATTTAAATACCTTCAGTAAATAGATTATTACAGATTTCCTATATTAAAAGAAGGAGGGGGGGGGGAAGGAAGCAGATTATCACATAAAATTAGAGCAATGCTATGGGGCATCAGTGGTGTCCAGCACCACAGTGACATGTCTGTTTGTCACTGGATGATTTAATTAATAAATTGGGTCCCACATAGGTCCCACTTAAATTATAATTATGATTAGCCAGTGACAGACTGACACATCACTGTGGTGCTGGGCACCACTGGTGCCCCATAGTATTACTCCATAAAATTATCATCGAGTCAGACTTTGAAATTTGAAAATGTTGGGACAGATTATTTATGAACAAACAATTATTCTTTTCAAAGACTAGTAGCATAGCTTTTTTATGGGACTTTTTTAAGAAAAAAATCATAACTTTAGAACTATAAATTCCTTTTTTTTATTTTAAAAGGTTGAACATACAGTTATTTCACTTGCTTCCTCCAATATTAAAATGGTCAAGAAAACCAAAGGGATTACTACTCAAAAATTTGATAAACAGTCCGGTATGAAATTTTCAACAATTTATTTTAGAAAGAGAGAATATCTCGAAATGATGTGAAATACTTCAAATTGAGAAAATGAGGCGCAGCCTTTCAAAAATAAAAGGCGCAGAATAAGAGGGACATTTTTCTTTTTTTCCCCCTCCTAAAAAGAATAGGAAAAAGAAGTAGGGACTTATAGAAATGTGATCAAATTTTGGGCCTAATTTCAGTAAATGTCCTTTTGTCAAATATTATAGTAAAATGTCCGGTATATATGTTTATATACCAAGTGTAAAATTTTATATACTAAGTATAAAAAATTATATACTTAGTATATTTCAGTACAGTAACTAAAATTGGTAGATATGTGTATCTATTAAGTGTAAAAATATATATATACCTGGATATTTAGCCATAAAATTTAAAAAGTGGACATCTACTTAATCAAATTTAAAATCTTGGCCATCTACCTAAATTTCTCAAAGAAGTATGAACTTGTTGAATTCCATCCAAGCATGGGCTTAACAGAGTGATACCGGTCCACAGCCCACTAGCCCCTCCTCACAGTCGTCAAAGTGGGCCTTCTACAAATAGAGGTCAATATGATCAGGAGGAAATTTGACTTATCTTTCTGACACTTTTGCCTATAAAAACAAAAAAGAATTACAAAATTACGGAAGTGAGATTTCTAAATTTCTGTACTGTTTTTATTGGAATAATTTCACTTTTTAAAAAGTTTTTAGAAAAATATCATTTTTAAAATGATTATTAGTTACTAGTTTCTGAAAATTGATTATCAATTATTAAATATCTTTGGTTACTAACTACCAGTTTCTGGAAATTAGTTACCGGTTACCAGTCATTATTTTAAAAATGATATTTTTCTAAATATTTTCTCAAAAATACCATTTTTCTAATAAAAAACCATACCATACCTAAAAAAATACAACCCACCATATTTTTCAAATTTTTTTCTTAAATGTTGTAAAATGCCCAATTTCCCATTTGACTTTTTAGGGTAAATTTAAAAAAAAAAATTGAAAGAAACTCAGATTTTGAATTTGTTTGAAAAATCCCGTATTTTAATTAAAAAATACTACTTTAAAAGTATTTAGACAAATACCACTTTTTATTAATTATTGAGATCATGAGATACATTAACCAATCAAATTTGACCAGTTACCTTAAGTAACTAGAGGCCTGCTTGGGATAGCTTTTACTTCTTGAAGTAAAAGTATAAAAAGATCTTCCTAAAAAAGATGGTGGGTCCATGCTTCTTTAAAAAGATCTTTTGGATAAAAAAAGATCTTCTAAAAATTCATCCAAACACTCCTAAAAGATCTTTTGAGCCGTAAAAGATCTTTGAAAGCTGTGTCAAACGGGCCCTAGATTGGTTACTCCAAGTAACCTAACTGGTTACCTTGAGTACTATTGAAAAATACGAATTTTGAAGAAAACGTGATATTTTTCTAAATAGGTGCTATTTTTCTAAAACAACTTTTAGAAAGTATTATTTTTCTAAATTGATCCTGATTTTTCAAAAAATTTGGCCCATTATGGATTTTTCAAGGGTTTTGGACACTTCTACCTATTTTTCAAAAAATATTACCAAATTTACGACCTTTTAGAAATAATAAAAATTTTGTCCGACTTTTCAGGGCACTTTTCTAAATACTTTGGGAACTAGAAAACGCAGTAGCATTTTAGTAAAAATAAGCCATCTCTTTTTTTCTTTTTTTTTTAAAGTAGAAAACCACCTTATTAACGGAATGTCCTGTACGTAAGTAAATCACAAGAAACCACAAAGATTTTCTAGAAACTTGTTTGATTTCCTATTAGCGGAATATCTTGTACGTAAGTAAATCACAGGAAACCATAAATATTTTCTTTTAGTGGAATGCCATCACGAGAAACCACAAACATTTATTGGAAACCAGTTTAGTTTTCTTTTAGTAGAGTGTCATTACGTAAGTAAATTACAGGAAACCATAAAAGGTTTCCTAGAAACCAATTTGGTTTCCTTTTAGCGGAATGCCCTATATATAAAGTAAATAATAAGAAACCAGTATAGTTTTCTTTTAGTAGAATTCCCTGCAATTTCTACAGTTTATACTCTTTTTTTTTTCTTTTTTATTATTCAAATCAAACAAATGAATAGTAGAAAAAATCTAAGGTTAGCTGAAGAAGTTTGAAAAAAAAAAAACTAGTCAGTTTATAGTTTTTAGTAATGAAATTAATCAATTTAGTTTATGGTTATTATTGGAAACCAATTTGGTTTCTAGTTATCAATAGAAATCATATTGGTTTATAGTGGAAACTAATTTGGTTTTCAATTATTAGTAGAAACCAAATTGATTTCTAGTTTTTAGTAATGAAATTAACTAATTTAGTTTATAGTTACCGGTGGAAACCAATTTAGTTTCTAGTTATCAGTAGAAACCAAATTAGTTTCTAGTAGAGACCATATTGGTTTCCAATTATTAGTAGCAACTAAATTAGTTTCTAATGGGAACTATATTAGTTTTTTTTGATAAATAAATGGTTTCTTTTGTTACTATCGTTAGTTTCTTTGATAACTAAATCAGTTTCTTAAAAAAAATGAACTAATTATTTTTAAGATTAAAGGAAAAAGAATTTTAAAAATATTAAGCACTGGAAAAAAAAAAAAAAGAAGTGATAGGTTCAACGTGAAAAAAAAGTTAGAAAAGGAATTAAAGGAAAAATAATTTTAAAAAGACTAAGAACAAGAAAAAAAAATAAAAAAGAAATTAAAATCACAAATCAAAGAAGGTTTTTTGATATTTTTAATTTATTTTTATTCAGTTTCCTTTATAATGTTCAATGTAAAATAAGAAGTTAGAAAAGAGGGAAAAAAAGGGAATTTAAAAAAGAGAAAATAGAAACAAAAAAGAGAGAGGGAAAAGAAAAAAAGGTAAAGGAAAAGTAATCTGAAGCTCTAAGGGATTAAACGCAAGTCTCCGAGAAGATCTTTTATTGGCTAGCCACTTAACCTGCAAACATTTAAATTCATACATCTCATTTTTTAAATAATAAACTCTTTTCAGTGAAGATAAACAAAATTTACAACTTTGTCACCGCGCCTTAGATCATATATTTTTGGATTATTTTTCCTTATATCGTTGGACTTTCCTATTATTTTCAAAGGTCGTGTTCTGGTCAATATTTTTTTAAAAACTGTACATAGTGTCTTTTTCTCTTTTTTCAATTTTTGGTACTTTTGGCTTGGAATTTCGTAATAAACCCTATGATCAACGACACAAATAAATGCCTTTTTTACACCTATCTAATAAATGACCATTTTTTAATTTTATTTTGATAAATGATTCTTTTTTAGCTTATTTATTTTTTATTAAGTAAATCAATTTTTTAAACAATAAATCTATTTTTGAAAATAAATTAATATATTTTGATATATTAAATATGAAAAAGGGCTATTTTTTAAATAATTTTTAAAATTCGACCATTTTTAATGGTATTTGAAAAATGGCCATTTATCAAACTATTGTCTAAAATTCAGCCATTTGGCTAAAAAGCCAACAGAAAACTTGGAACACGATTTTATGTCTGACTAGTTATTTGACCATTTTTTGGCACACTCAATATATGACCAAGTTTAGAAGTTTATAACTAAATATCCAACTCACTTAATATTAAAAATAGAAATACAATATATTTTACAACTAAAGCTTTTGAAAAAAATGAACATTTGGCTTTAACTTTTAAAATATGGACATCTATTTAAGCCAATTTAAAAAATCAATCATCCACCTAGGTTTTTCCAATTTTATTTTATTTTATTTTATTTTTAAGGGAACTAAGAGCACGATTAAATTGTAACTTTTCAATAATGAAAACAAAATAAAATAAGAATGAGTAAAAATTGATTCAAACTAGTACTTTAAGGGCTTGTTTGGATTTACTGTCAGTTGTTTGTTTAAATAAAAAAATAAAAATAAAAATGTTGTTTTGATTTTAATTTTTAGAAATAAGAAATTAGTTGGCAAATTTTATTTCACCACTTGTTTCTCAACAAAAAAAAAAAGAAAAAAAAATCATATAAATTTTTGTCTGTCTATGCATAGCCAATAATTGTTGTTCTTTTTGTTTAATAGTTAAATAGAGGTATATAGGGGAAAAAAAACCAAAAAAAAAAAAGAATGAATGGAAACATGGTTTTATTAGGCACCGTAAAGGTATATTCTATCGGAAAGAAGAACTCGAGTATAGTAGAATATAAAAATGATCCCGTAGAGATATACCTGCACGAATGATACTAAAGAAAAAGAGGCTTTATTACAGTCCAGCAAATATGTCTAGATTATGAATTTAATGCAACATAATTTATTTGATATTTAAGCAGGATAACGTAATCCCTCATCTCAGGCGATTCGTAACTCAAATCCAAACTAAATATTGACGACCATCATAAATCCACGAGGGCCAGAATGCAACTGAGGGGATCTCCTAACTATAACATGTTAGGAATTTTATTTCCTATATTGGGCCACATATTTTATCAATTGTATTGGGCCATATTATTCTTAAGCAGACCCAATAAGTGATTTAATTAGGGCTGGGTCAGGATATCCAACTG
>JXTC01000078.1:387513-409144 GCA_002914845.1 Trema orientale | reverse complement strand
TTAGGGTTATGGTCCCTGTAGCCAAAAGAACACGTACGCTCAATTCTCTGTAACCTACCATCAATTACAGAGAATTCCATCTGAGTGACATTAGGATTTTAGGCTACAGAAGATCAAACCCTCTAGCAATTACGGTCGATTATTATCGCTTCCGCCTTCAGTTCATCGTCCAGACTACGGTATTGAATCATGGACTCAGGTATACTCAATGAGTCCCTATCTATCAGTTTTACATGAATGTTCTAGAATTTGTGTTTGGTTTTGCAATCCCATATATTCATGCTAACACAACAAACTACTAAAAATCAAACACCATTGTCGTCTTTAATTTTCAAGAAATAGTTGTAAATAATTCTTAGTCTAGCTTGACCAAGCAGTTGACATCGCAATAGCAACCATACGGTACAAGTGTGTTCAGAATATGAAAACATTAATTATCAGTAAAGAGACTAATTTATAGAGCAGATACCTGAACGAGTAAGTTCCTTCACATTCTAATCACACAGTACTGAAGTATCATGGAAGAGAACTATGATTTTACGTCTGGCCCAGCATCCCTGTTCATGTAACACCACACAATTATTTGTCCAAAAAGAACAAGAAGCATACTGATCATGATAACAATAATAATTGTACTTACACACTGGAAGCTTGTAAGGATATGTAAGTCTGGGAAACATTTTTAGCATTTATGTTAGGAGTTTGGTTGCAACTATTATATGCCATAGAACAACATAATTATACAAGGCTTTCAAATGAAGTTCAACAACAATTATTGATCAGGAAAGAAAAAGGTCAACTGCCACATCCGTTCAACTCGAAAGAAGCAGAGCAGTCACGATAAGTAGGCTATATAGCTGAACACATATACATCCTTACTACAAACCATATTCCTTCAAGGACACACCAAATCGGAATAATGTTCTAAAATTTTTCAACACGCCAATTGCTGCTCAAGCACGAGGTAAGAACCGATTCGGCATCGTTATGAAGATTCGGTTGGTTAGGTTGAAGGCGTAGAGCAAAGACGCCAGGAATTCCATTCGAGTATCCAGTAACGGAATCATAATCCCCTCCAGCGTCAACTAACCCGTAGTCTGGATCATCCTTAATGCCCTAGTTGATCAATACACAAATTGCAATTCCCTAAGTTATGTTTGTTCTTATAAACAAAAGCACATAATTTGAAGAAGATAGAAAATAGGCAATCCAATATATGTATTAGAATAGTATAAACTATACTGCGAGAAGCTTACATCAGTAAGAAGAGCTCTGTTTATTTGTTTCGCTTGCTTAAGCTGCAACCAAAATAAAAAAAAAAAAGAGAAATAAGACAGAGAAAGTACGTTTCTACCACTGGTCAAAGCAAAAGGATGTCTCCACACAATTTTCTTTCAAAGAAAAAGTTAAATAAAGATATCCCTCATTCACATCGACCCACATTGTGAGAGTGGTTTTGCAAATTAACCAAACAACTTTGACAGATTTTAAGGGGCCAGAAAAGAAAACGTTACTACTGATAAAAAGGAGTGACATGCATAAATATCAATTACCTTTTTGTTGGTGGTATCAATCTGATTAGACATCACCTTATACTGTCAATAATTGAGTGCACGTTAGTTTGCTTTCAGCTAAAAAAATAAAGCATGTTAAGATTCAATGTGTAAAGCATCATAGGTACACAGCACCCTAGTCTATGCAATATGCATAATAAATTCTAAGCAAACCAATTAACTAATAAAAGAACTATTCAAGTCAATAATAATGTAAAAAATAAATCACTACAACTATAATGACTCTTCTGATGTTGGAAGATAAATAAATCCCATTCTTTTCGTACATGCAAAATTATTGAACCATGACAACAATACCCTGTTTTTAATTACCTTATTGCTGAAATTGCAATAATTTCCACAAGAATGACTGTGAAAAACTAAGATGTTTTGTTTTTTTGTTATTCGAAAATGAAAAAAGGCAAGTATATATATTTCTCTCACACAGAGATCTTCATCAATTACAGCACCAACAAGAAAATCAATATTGCGTTTAATTCCTCCCAATATCAACTTTCTCTAGTTCTCCTTCCTAGTATGCATATATCGTATTAGCCATTTTCGAACAGAACCATGAGGATGGAAATAGCAACTAACAACGTACTTTAGTAATTGATTCAAAATTACAATAGAAAAGTTAGTTTTCAAATAAGGCGAAAAACTGATAACCATAACAGATGAAGTTGACCAAAACAAATTAGCATGCACAATAAAATGATCATCATTATCGAATCACAAGCTATACTGTTCGTTCCTAAATTAAGGCTGAACAAGATTATACTTTGCTTTTGCTGGTACTACTAGTTTATCCGCCTAAAAAACTGGTTGTCTACTTAATTAACTCCTTAATCTAAATCCCGAAAACATGCAAAACTTTTACCTTCGAAATTGAATTCATTGAAGAATAAAATCAAACAGAAGCAGCTGGTCCACGTACATCAAATTTATCAAATTCAGATGATCAAACAGAAGCAGCTGGTCCATGTACATCAAATTTATCAAATTCAGATGATCAAACAGAAGCTGGTCCACGTAATCAATGACGGAGGCACAACAGGCAATGGGGGCTTGAGCCTCACTCAATTTTATATTTCTTTAGAAAAATACCTAAATATTTGTATGTATTTAGAATTTTAGACTTAAATTATACATAAAAGCCTCTTATCAAAATAGACAAAATATAGAATAGGTCCCCAAATAGAAAAAAATACATTTCTAGCCCCTAGTAAACCAAAATCTCTCTGTCACTGCACGTAATATCATGAAGTCTATAGACATAGTGATAATCAAGATCAGTATGTGAATTCAAAGGAATGTAAATCCACCAATTTCTCAAAACATATCGAGATTATCAATTTATAAACAGCTCACCTTGCGTTCACGAACAAGCTGAACAGCAGCTTCCATTTCTTGGTCAAGAGCAAGTAATTCCCCAAAATCCAGATTATCCACACCTTCACCCCTCCTCTGTCTATCAATAATAATTCCCGCACAAAAAAAAAAAAAAAATAATAATAATAATAATACTCATACTAAGACCAAAAATATTCATCAACGATTATCTTATGTGTAAATGATATTACTATGACTCTTCTTTTACCTGATCTGCCTCCGAAGACTTCTGTTTTTCTCTTTCAGCTTCTTCAGATTCTCTTGCATTCTCTGCACATATGACCAATCCTATTACAAAAAGCTTCAGGAAAAGATATATATATGTGTGTATATATATAAATACATATGCATAAATATAAATAAAGACCTCATACTGCGCGCTCCAAAGATCGATCCCCGTAGTTCTCTGGTACTGATCGATTACTTGCTTCGTCCTAAAACCAATCTCAGAAACTCAATTAAAACTAAATCAAACTGGAAAATAAAGCTCCAGGGGATTTGGGATTCAAAGCGGCGAGAGGGTCTGCGACTTACGTGGTAGAGGGACTGACGTACTCGTGGAGTTTTCCGGTACTGGAAAGTATGAGAAGAGAAACCTTAGAATCGCAGAGAATGGAGAGCTCATCGGCCTTCTTGAAGAGGCCTTTGCGTCTCTTGGAGTAGGTGACCTGGCGATTGGTGGCCTTCTCTATCCTCTTGATCTGGATCTTCCCTCTCGCCATAATTATTTCCTCCAAAATCCCTTCTCTCTCTCTCTCTCTCTCTACTCTGCAGAAAAACAAAACGTAAAGAACCAAAAACAGAGACGATAAATAAGAAGAAGAAGAGAAAGTAGGTACTTTTTTTGCCATTGTCGAAAATGGAAAGGTGTTTTGGCGAAATGGCGAAAGGCTTTGGCAAGAGTGTCGAAAGGGGTTAATGGCGATTGTTGATTGGACTATAACCGCATATCGATGTGGGGACCATTACTTTACGTCCATCACCTCCGTGATCAGATCAGAAACCCATCAATTTGGGGGCGATTAATAAAGCCGAGACTCAGAGTGTTTAGAGAGTTCGTTGCATTAATTTATCTATTCCTAGTAGGAATGGAGTTACGGAGGGAACGATTTCTTCCTCCACAAGGAACTGTGCCGTTGGCGTTGGAATTTTGAGTTTTGGGTTTTAGCATTTATACGCATCTCACCTCACGGTAGATAATGTGCTTTTTGCCGCCGCTTACCTTTCACGCTACTTATTAAATTTAATTTCTATTATTATCATTTTTCTTTTTAGGTGAAATACACTTATTTTCGTTATTAGTAAATTATACCATTCTCAGTAGTTTTGGGATGAAATATGTATTTTTTTAAAAAAAATAGAGGTATAAAAAGACTTATATACCCTTAGGTCAAGAGCGCCAAATAGAGTGTTGAGATCTAAACAATTTGTCTAGAAACTTGACTAAAAAAAATACATTTGAGTATTTAGCTCTAAATATGGTGTTAATAGTGTTAGACAAGGTATTGAGTCGTACTAAACAGGATGTCTAGCAACTCGAAAGAAAAAAATATATATTTGTATTTTACACTAGAAAATGTCGTTGAAAGTGCTAGATAGGGTGTCGAGATACGCTAAATAAGGTGTCTAACAACTCGATCTCCTATGTTTAGTCAGAATGTGGACCATTGACCATATAAGTGCTAGGGGTATTTTTGAATTTAAAATAATTTAAAACTTAAAAAAGTGTACTCATCAAAAAATTATTAAAATAAAGTGTATTTTCCTAAAATATATCATAACAAAGATGCATTTTGCAATCAACTTTTTTTTTTTTAATGAACCATAAGAGACTTTCTATTAAAATTTACTCAATTTTGTATTCTCTTTACTATCTTTAGTTTCTTTTTTTTTTTTTTGAGAAAAGGAAACTGCAATTTTTATTCACATAAATCATTTAGAACAAAAGCTAAAATAAAAAAAGACTAGATAAAACCCACGACATACCCCCAAAGAAATTGAAAAACAGCATTTACCAATAAGTGGGCCACCTTGTTTCCCTCACGGGACTATTATCTTTAGTTTCACTTCTCTTAAAATATGAAACTGAATATTCGAATTATATGAAATAAGTGAAAGAAGAATTCATTTAGCATACTACAGCTTTAATATATTAATTTATAAAATTCGAATCCTCAAATCTATTCATGACATCAATTGTTTGACTAATATACGAATTATCTACGACTTCTTTATTTTATATTTCTTATGTGAGATCACTTTTCTTAATAATGATNTAGAACAATCGAAAGTTTCTAGTAATATATATTATCAGATTTTGTTTTAGAATATATATAATCAGATTTAATTCATTTCGTTTTATGATTAACAAATAATAAAATGGGCGCATAGTCGCTTGTTTCTCAAAAATAAGATAATAAAATGGATTTAATTTATTCGTTTTGTAATTAACAAATTATAAAATGGATAATAGCATACTCACTTGTTTCTCAAAATAAAATAATAAAATGGGTAATCATATTCATAGATCACAATTTATTTGTGTGTTTTCTAATTAAGACCATCTCCTATGCATTATACTAAAAAGTGTTACGTCAATACTAAATTTAGCATGACATGTTAAATTTAGCATATATTTTTTAAAATTTGTTCCAATGCATATATGCTAAAAAAAAATGTTATTTTGTATTTTAAACATTAACTTCATGTATAAAATATATTTTTTCTACTATATACTTTTATTATTTTATCATTTAATTACTAATCATAAAAATTAATTTTATCTACCAATTTATAAGTACTCATATATTCTATATATTATATATATATGAATAAATTAATCAATACAAAAAAAATTATAAGTAAAAAAAATATTCTCTTATTAATTATAATTGATTATAATTCAGTAGGGATAAACTTGTAAACAAAATTTAATGAAAAAATTAAATACATATATTGAAGTTTGATAATATTGTAAAACACATAAATATTTTATATATAAAATAGTAGCAGCATTGTAAGTAACAACACATACTAAAATATAGCATATACTATAATTTGTGCTATATTTGGCACAACAAATAATATATGCTAAAAATTATGTCAAATATAGCACACTATTGGAGAGCCTTTTTCACTCAAATGCTAAAATTTAGTATTAGTATGATATTTAGCATGTCCAATGGAGATGCTCTAATAAAGAATTGTGGTATCACCATACGAGTGATTATTATCATAACTAGAAATTGAGAATACTAAATAGTATTAATAATATATACAATCAAAAAGAGAAAAGAAAAAACAAGGAACAAACATATAAATTATTTAGTTTAAAAATTAGTAAGAGAGTTGTGTTAATAACAATATTGTTTCTAGGGACGGAGCTCCTAAGAGGCAAGTGGGGGATAATTGCCCCGACTGAAATTTTAAGAAAAAAAAATATATATATATATTAATTATATCATATAAGCCAATATTATTTCGATAAAATTTTGTTACGTAAAATTCTATTAAGCTTAGCTTTTCCAACTCTAAGTCTCCAAAGCCCATTGTTTAATCTCATTTCTTTTAATGTAAAGCGGCCCATTTTCTTTTAAAACTTCCTTTTCAGTTTTCAAAAGTCTAAGACAATATAGGCATAGCGCGTGAGCTATGAGGTCTGAGCATGACTAGCTAAATAGACCAGAGAGATGGAAAAAAAAAAGAAAGCGAGAGAAGAAGAAGAAGAATTAGAACAAGAATTGAGGCAAAAGCCCAAAGGGAAAGTTGCAGGAAGTGAGAGATAGAGCAAAGAAGAGCCCAAGGGAAAAAGAGAGAAGCACATCAAGGAGGAGGGGACCTTAAACTATTTGATTCTTTAGGTAATGTAATTTTTTTCATCATTTCCTATTAAATAGAATTATAATTTATTTTATTAGTTGAATTCAAAGTATGACTATGAAAAATTAGGGTTTTCAAAATTACCCAATTTGAAAATTGAACAATAAAATTACCCTATTTATAGTTTGTTATAATGTTATTTGTTACTTGTTAGACACGTAAAGTTTCAAAAAAATAACTGTTGTTATTATTGTTGTTGTTGTTATTGTTATTATTAGATAGATTATATCACTTGTATATTTATTATTTTTATTTTTTAATTTTCTATTAGTTATGAATGATAGCTAAGTTAATAATTTAATTTTTATATAATCTAAAAATATCTATTGGAATCATTTCTTAAATTTTTTACTTATTGAATTCTATATGAAACAGTCATGGAGAGATATTTCAAAAAAAAAAATCTCTATTTTCTATTGAAGAAAAAAATGATGGAGAGAAATTTAGTAGTGTAGAACTTGATGTTGCATAACTTCCTTCAGATCTTGGACTTAGAATGTCAATTATGAATTATAATGTAAATATTCGGGATCAAGTTCGAAGAACATACATGCAAAGAAGTCCTTGTCAGCCTCAAAATTATAATTTTTCAAGTAGAAAATTTAGAGAAATATCAAGACGATTCAGTCCTTATTGGTTTAACGAGTAATTGGTTGGAATATAGTATAGAAAAAAATATTGTATTTTACTTATATTGCTATCTTTTTAGACCAAATAATGGAGATCAAGGAAATGGTGACTCTTTTGTTAGTGAAAGATTCTCAAATTAGAAAAACAAAGAAAGATTTCAAATTCATGTTAAAGGTCCCAATAGTGCACACAATGAAGCTCGAAATAAAAGTGAAGTTTTAATGAATTAAGAGCAACATATTCAAACACTTCTTTTCAAGTAATCAAAACAAATGCGAAATGAGTATCGAATTTATTTGAGCGCATCAATAGCTTGTATTCGATTTCTTTTGCGACAAGAACTTGCATTTCGTGGTCGTGATAATTCTAAAGATTCAAAAAACTAAGGTAACTTTCTTGAACTCTTGAAGTTTCTAGCTGATTATAATGATGAGATTAAGGATGTTACTTTAAAAAATACTCCTGATAATCATAAATTAACGTTACCTGATATTCAAAAAAAAATTATACATGCTTCTGTTGTTAAAACAATCAATATTATTATCAAATATATTGGTGATGCATTGTTTTCCATTCTAGTTGATGAATCACGTGACATATCAATTAAGGAGAAAATGTCTGTTGTTTTATGTTATGTGAACAATAATGGGCATGTGATTGAGCATTTTATAGATATTGTACACATTCCTAATACCACAGCTCTTTCACTTAAGGCTGCAATTAATGAATTATTCTCTAGATATAATTTAAGTGTATTTAGATTGAGAGGACAAGATTATAATGGGGATATTAATATGTACAGTGAGTTTAATGGTCTTAAAGCACTTATTTTGAAAGAGAAACCTATGGACTTTTTACATTCATTGTTTTGCTCATCAATCAACTTCAGTTACTAATAAATCAAAGTAGTCTTGTCTTTTTTTGGATTTTTTTTTTTTTTGCTTGTATTGTCTTTTTTCGAATTTGAACTAAAAGAAACGTAACAGAAATTCTGTACCATAATAATAGATAAATATGCTGTCCCGCAAAATGCGTACGTATACTACTAACATCCTATATATATATATATATAAAATTAACCTGAAACGGTAAAGAACATCGTTAGTACTCAACGAAGTATACTTAATATCCATTGGTTTCCTCAGGGCACGCATCATCAGTAGTAGTATTGGTTTACCTTTTAAGTAATAAATAGAGTGAATGATTGGAGGGGGGGCATTATAGTATGTATCGTACTTAATACTAAAATTAGACGATATTAACCTTGTTTTGCTTCCAAGTAACATCATTTCAAGTTTATTTATTTATTTATTTATTTTTGGGATAATAAGAGTTTCATTGAGAAAAACAAAGGCAGAAACAAGAAGGGATCCCGCAGGATCAAATGGTCGTAGCTCAGAACAAGGCGACCACCAAAAGACATAAAACAAAATTAGATTGCAATATCTCCCTACCCTCCATATACCAGGTGGAAGGGAGTGTAAATCATTTCAAGTTAAAAAGACAATATACGTCTAATTAATAATCTTAGAAGTTAGAATGAATAAATAAAGTAGGAAAATTTCTACGCGCGTAACACAATTTAATTATATATAGTAATCTCATGAAGTCTATTTTATTTCTTATGAAAGTTTGACCGAAGCAATCAAGCAAATATTTATATATATATAGGGACACCAATCCACTGGGTATTTTTTTTTATCTATATATAGGTATCATTTTAGCCAATAAAAATTTATCATGCATATTTTTTAATATTAAAAAGTAAGAGAGAAAAAAAAGTATTAATAATGCACCTCTTTTCATACACTTCATTATAACCGTTAGATGATGATCCAACGGCTAAAAAAAAATATCTACACATAGGTAAAAAAAAAAAAAAAAACTACTAGATTGGCAACTATATATATATAAATACATTTATGGGCAAATAAGCCACATACTTAAAAGTATCAATTATACAAGGACAAAAATTTAATACATTCGAAAACAGAAGAAGTATAAATTAACAACAAGCTCACCTTTTTGCCCCCCTCCAAAAATAATATATATACATTTAGGTATGGTCGTAATTACTTATGTACGTGGTCTGAGACTGGCGGCTGCTATGAGTGCAACATGAGTAAGTGAATGTAAAGGTATAATATTTACGTACAGTGAATCGCAAGGGACATGCATGGATATCATAGATTAATCAAGGGTTTTTGTTTTTTGTTTTTTTCCTTTTTTTTTTCTTTTTTTGGCCGCTTGTCTTCTACACATATATACCAGCTGGGCCTGTTGAATTTTAAAATATAAAATAAGTTATGGTAATCACATACGTCCTAACTTTAAAAATACATTAATCAACCCTGTTGACCTATTCGCATTTTATATAATTTAAAAGATCCATTTTTGGTCATATACTACTACTAATCTAGTAGGTTTTTTTTTTTTTTTAACCTATGCATAAGTATCAATTTGGCCAATGATAAATATATATATATTTTTTTTACCTATGCATAAGTATCAATTTGGCTAATGAAAATTTATCATGCATATTTTTTTATTGTAAAAAATAAAAAAAAAATAACATTAATGATGCACGTCTTTTTATGCACCTTATTATAGCCGTTAGATTACTATTGGATGATGATCTAACGGCTAAAAAAAAATATTTACACATGTAAAATAAAAAAATACTTACTGGATTGGCAACTTTTATATATATATACATATATATATATGTGTGTGTGTGTGAGGTTGACCGATCTCTAACTCTCTCTTCAGGTTGAGGTAGGCGACAACGTAAAAACTTACAACCAGCATTTAATTAATAAAAAGCCTAGAGGTATCGGCATTGTTAATATTACACAAGAGTCGTCGTAGTACAAAACAAGAACAAGAGGGGTACAGGACCAAGCATATATATACCTAATCTTTTGATAATGACGGCCTTAATTAACTTTGGTTTGAATTTTCTCGTGATATATATAGTTCGAAATTGTGTTCCTCAGATTATAAATTATTCAACGTTAGTACGTGATTCGTGAGTCACTTCAAAGTGAAGCAATATTATTATGCTGTCTTTGTCTTTTTTTTTAAATTAATTTATGTAATTATCAAATGAGTATATTATGTTATAACGTATGTACCCTTTAAAATATCAACAATACATTTATACATATGTATCTAAGCTATATCTTAGCTTGTGTAGGCATTAATTCTTAATTAATTTAGATATTAATTAACTTTAGCATGGATCATTTTCAACATTAATTAACTGCTAAATTGATTTCAAATTGGTATATATTAACAATTAGTTGGTAAACCTATAAATTGTTGATTCAGTAAAATAATGCAACTATAGGTATTAAACCGATTGAAGGTTCTCGAATATTGTGATATATGTAGACAAGCTTAACATAAGTTATGCGAAAAATGTCAAATATTATTAATAATGATAATCATCGTCAAAGACCAGTAAAAAATTACGGTGTGATTTATAAATTGATGTCATGTGTATATGAATAACTGACGATAAGTAAATATGTGATTGATTAAAAATCAGTGTGGAAATATTCCCCGATGGCCGGATGTGGTACAGTATACTACATACGTACATAATAAAAACCGATTTTTAAATATATATACATATAGCTAGACAAATATGCAATTCGAAAATGGAGAGATAATCATGATGTATGGACGAAATTTAATTTATATGTAACTTTATAAATAGAACTAATTTTGGTCACACCGATTTACTAATGGTAAATTATGGAGAAGAGTAGTTGCAAAGGGGTCGTTATCGGGTAAAAGCATTCTAGTGTTTATCACAGTGAATACGACCAAGCCGAGGGATACCGAAACAGAGAGCACAAGCAAAAGAAGCATTAGGATGTGGGCCATCACTCCTTTCACCTCTTGTGCGTACTCAACCGAAGCCAAAGCTAGCACAGTCAACGGGAATGAGTAAGCCCACCATGCAACGTTGAACCTCCTCATTGACCTCTTGAAGAGCATTGGCCTGCATATCTGCCAAAAAATAATTATTATTATGTACGTATAAATACATATAATAAATATTCATATACATATATATATATATTTATGGTTCTCTTAATTTATAGATTATTTATATTCACTTCCATATGATCTTGATATCCCTCTTATTCAAACTTAGCAAACTATACTACGTTAAATTAGTACGTACTGTGGATATAACGGACGTACATTATTAATTTAGGATAAAAGTACTTTTACTTTGTTTTGGCTTGTTTTACTCCAATACTTATTTGCATCCAGACCATTTAAAAATTGATCCTCACGCCAAGATTTTGGTATTTGTCTCTTGTACCAAGCATATATATTCTAGCAGGAGATGTTCATTTCTATAATTAATCAGAAAACATCTGGTTTTAAAAAGTAATTAACTAAGCAGGTGGCGGGTATAGCGCCAGCTACTTGCCATAACTTACAATTACGGCCACTTGGAAGTCCCACGTTTGAACATATAGTTTTGCATGAAATTATATGTAAAAGCTTCAAAATTCCAACATTGGAAAATTATGTACTTTTTTTTCAGTTAATTAATGGTGTCTAGATAAGATACTTGGTCATTTAAAAACTTTCTCACCTAATTTTGAACAAACTATAAATAAAGGGGTAAACTTTGTATCAATCAATTAATCTATGGAATATTTTGTTATTTGTGAAACTTGAAGGGACAAATTTCGTTAGCTTAAATTCATACCAAGGCTTTAGGGATGTGTGTGAGAGTTTGGAGGGTCAGGGGTTCAAATCTTAATAGTGTATGTGATATTTTCCTTTAAATTTATAATAAGTGGTGGTTATTCCTATTTTATTAAAAAAGAAAATTCATACATATATTTTTAATAATTTTGTCTATATATTTGAGGGGGGCTGTTTCTTACCTAGCTAGCCTAGCTAGTAGCTGGCCAATAATAAAGTACTTCGAAACTACGTTATTATATTGACCTTAATATTCCAATGCAACATTACCAGAGACGTGAAGAGAAAGAGGGAGAGAAAAAACAACATCTTTGACCCCATGTCGAAAGCGCCAGCTATTGATTCCCAAGCCAAGCTGGCCATACTCGGCGCCGCGAAGAACAAGAAGAAGACCGGCCTCAGCATGGCCGGTAGCCGGTCTCCGCCCGACAACCGCTGATAAAGCGTCACGAAGAGCACCAAATAGTGCGCCATGCCGAGCGAAAACAAGGCCACCGCGCTCTCTCTCCACCCCATCCGAGCCGCCGCCTGGGCCCCGACCAAGTTCCCGATGACCGACAACTGGCTCGTCGGGTTCGCCGCCATCGACAAGTACCTCTTCCCTTTGGTGAACCATTGTCCGTAAATTTTCACGTCGAGGAGCACCACCGGAACGGCAAAAAGCCACCAGAGAACCAAATAAGGGACCGTCCTCGGCGCTAGAAACGGCGCCGTTTGGAGCAAGAGTAGCCAAGAGATCCAAGGAACGAAGAGATAGTTGACTCCCACGTGGTGCAAGAACTCGGCTTTGACCATCTTGAAGTAAAACAAGCACCTCAAGAGGTATATGAGAGAGAGTAAGATTAGGGTAAACAGAGCGAAAGACCACAGTACAAGAAAAGTCAACGTGGGATGAAACGCGTTGATGACACCACGTAGAGTACTGCTACTCATGTCGTGGGACGTTGATCCCATGAGTGTTTTCCATAACAAGGCTTGGCCACCTAGAGAAAGACTGATTCTGAAATAACCTGCATGAAATTTGGTTAATATGGATCTTAAATATTTAAGTAATCGGTTAATAATTAAGATGGTAATTTGGGGGCTTTGGTGATGATTACTATGGTTATTTGTGGAGATGGAAGGGGCTACTTGGATCACTAGCTCGATCTCGGATTGAGATTCCGTCATGGCATATTATAAGAGGACTTAAACTCATAGAATTTCGATAAGTTTGAGTTTATGCACTTTTTTTTGTGTGTTACTAATTTGTGCCTTGTGGGGTTTTATACAGCTAAGTGAGGAAGACCATGACAAAGGAAATTCCTAAAAAATAGGAATAAGAAATCTCCTTAATTGATTCGATTTCTACTTGGTGTTGTTTGTATTCGATAGGGAATCTCTATATTTTAAACTGGTTACAATGTATATTGAATATTAGATTGCTGCCTGCGCAATATTTTAATATTGCCAACTTTCAGGCTGAACTAAAATGCCTAAATTATACCTATAAATTTTAGTGAATCTTCTTCATCAAAATACAATATTTATCTACGTATGGGTGAGTTTTCAATGGGTATTTTTGTTTTTGCTCCATGGATGGGTAAATTTAACTAATTTGGAAACAAACCTACAATAATAAGTCATCTTATTCAATATATTAATTTCTAATTTTTTTTATTTATTTCTTTTTTGAAAATTTAATTTAAAGTTTAATTTTTTAATTACCTTTAATTTAAAACTATATGTACTATTATATATTCAATATTTAATAAAAATTTTTTTATCGGTAAAATCCAAGGTAGCATAATTTTCATAAAATGAATAAAACAACTACATTGAAAGAAAATTTGTTTTAAAAAAAATTATGGTCGAACAGTTTAAAATTTGTACATCTTTTGTTGTTGTTTTTTTTTTCCCAACGAATAAAATAGTTGAGAGTAATTTAGGATTATTAAGTATTTTTTACTAGTTTTATTTCTTAAAAAATAAAATAAAATAAAAGACATTAACCAACTCATCAGGTTACCCATCTTTTTTATTTTAAATAACTTTCTATATTTATACATTTATTAATTATAATAATATTTTTAATAAATCTACTAATATTATTATAGCCATTAGATTACAATCCAATGGCCCAAATTAGAGTACCCATCCATGGAGTAAAAACAAAAATCTCCATTGAAACATCACCCATCTATGTATATATGTATATGTTAAGGCCGGGGGATCAAAATTATAATATTTTAATTAATTGTTTTAAAGTAACAGAATATATAAACATTTTTTTGAGCCTCTAGAAATTAAATCATTTGATTGTACATACTGCCTCCCCGCTCCCCCTTCTTCTGTTATTATTATTTTAAAAAAATAGCCTATAAAATAAATTACAATAATAATGATATCAAAATCTTTCAAAACAAAAATAATAATGATATCAAAGGAAGCAGCATCGTCCAGACCAGAAGAAAGCTTTCAAATGTCAAACACTTAAATGTATTTAGTATATACAGCGAAAAAGAAAAAAACGTGTAATAAAATAAAAACATGTTTCTATGAAGGGGAAAAAATAAAAAAGTAAAAATATATTTATATTTTTTGACCGAAAAAAAAAATGTTTCCTCATTTGTTTTCTGTTATTAACAACGAAAGGCAACCATCATACATAGGTATACTATTTGTTCGACTTGTTTAGTCAATTAACTTATTGCATTCACTTTTTGTTTATTGGATTTGGTTCCGCCTGTTTTGACAATGGAGCACAAGGTAAATCTAAATAGAATCCATTAATTGACAGCTAATGAAAACTTGCTGTATTTTTTTCCCCCGTATTTGGCAGATTGCGACTTTAAATCTTTCTCTAATCAACTTTCTTGTTCTAACACGGAAGTGCAATACACAGACATGGACTAGCGACTGCTACCGTATTAAAAACGTACTTTAAGCCAATGACTAAAGTTAGGCTTAAGCTTATATTTGTAGCATATATTTACTTTTAATTTCCATAAGAAATAAATAAGCTTATATATTTAATATTTTATAACCAGCTGGGAGTCCATGAATATAATATGCATGGTTTTGTTTGAGTTTTTTTTAAGCTCATGTTTTGTTTTAAATATACATATAATATATACATTAAGAGACCACTCTATTATCCTATAAACTAATTAACCAAAGTTATTGTGTTCGTATCATATTAACTAAGTTACTGTGTTATATATACGTTAATTAAATGCTTCCAAAAAATAAAAAATTGACATCTTAATTAAGGCTTCAATTTGTATTTTTTTTTTGTCATTAATTTGTATGTTGATATATTAATCGTTGTACATATGGCTACAGCTTCCTAATAGGAGCAGGACAATTCCCGGCCGCCAAAACTTCGGAGAGCAATCGTATTATTCTTTTTGGCTAACTAGCTATGTCATTATTCAAATGTATTTGATAAATATTGGCCATTTTCTATTCCAAGATTTTCAATTGGCACTTCAAATGAGAATAAAATAAGCGTACAAACGTATCTCGGATGTGAGCTCGATTTCTACGACTATCTGATTATAAAAATTAAAGAGGTTCTTGGTTCATGGCTTTTAAATATGGTCTTTTAGTCAACTGGCCAAATTTTGAATCATAATTTGCAAAATGACTGTTTTTCAAATACTATTAGAAAAGTACCAAATTTTAAAGATTATTTAAAAAAAAGACCCTTTTTCTATCAAAATATATATAGATTTATTTTTTGAAATTGATTTACTTAGTAAAAAAAATTGATTTATTTTATAAAAATAGGTCAACTAAAACATGGCCATTTATCAAAATAAAATCATAAAATAGTCATTTATTAAAGAGTAGTAAAAAACGACCATTTATTAAATTGATTTGAAAAAAAGAGACAATTTCTTACAAATAGTCTTTTAATTAAGCCTTTGTTTTTTGAGGCAAGGCCCAAAAGGTCTTAATTTCCTTTTATTTATTGAGATATTTAGGTGGATGACCAATAATTCAATTTTGATTAAGTAGATGTCTGCTTTTTAAATTTTATAGCTAAATATCCAGGTATATATGTTTTTACACTTGGTAGATAAACATATCTACCAATTTCAGCTACTATATTGAAATATACTGGGTATATAATTTTTTATACTTGGTATATAAAATTTTACACTTAGTATATAAACATATATACCGGACATATTGCTATAACATTTGACAAAAGGATATTTACTTAAATTGGGCTCAAATTTTGGTCATATTTCTATAAGTACCTTATTTATTTTAATGATCAGCCTAAATATTAAAGCTATGATTGTTACTCTTTTTTATTGTTTTCAGTTGAAAACAAAAATTAGAGAAAACTAAGTGGATGACTAATTTTTTAGTTTGAGTAGATGTCTAATATTTTAAAAATTATAAATAAATGTTCATTTTTTTTAAAGCTTTAGTTGTGGAATATATTATATTTATATTTTTGTCATTAAGTGAGTTAGATATT
Source organism: Trema orientale (assembly GCA_002914845.1). NCBI lineage: Eukaryota > Viridiplantae > Streptophyta > Magnoliopsida > Rosales > Cannabaceae > Trema > Trema orientale. The sequence continues at coordinate 392,482 of JXTC01000078.1, read as the reverse complement.
TAATTATAAATTTTTTAATTTAGTCATATACTAAGTTTTGGGCTAAATAATTAGTCAGCCTTGAATTTAAATGGAATCCATTAATTGACTGCTAATGGAATCCATTAATTGACTGCTAATGATAACTTGCTATTCTCCCCGACTTCCCCCCCAACCCCTATTTGGCACATTGCGATTTTAAATATTTCTCTACTCATCTTTCTTGTTCTAACACGGAAGTGCAACATACAGACATGGACTACCGTATGAAAAAAATACTTTAAGCCAGTGACAAAAGTTAGGCTTAAGCTTATATTTGTAGCATATATTTACATTTAATTTCCATAAGAAAAAAATAAACTTATATATAATATTGTATAACCAGCTGGGAGTCCATATATGCATAATGCATGGTTTTGTTTGTTTGTTTTTTTTTTAAGCTCATGTTTCTTTTTTTAAATATACGTAGTATATACATAAAAGAGAACACTCTAGTAGTATCCTATAAATTAACTAACCAAAGTTATTGAGTTTGCATCATATTAACTAACTTATTGTGTTATATACGTTAATCAAATGCTTCCAAAAAAAAAAAAAAAATTTGACACTAGCTTCAATTTGTATCTTGATATATTAACCATTGTACATATGGCTCACAGCTTCACAATTGGAGCAGGACAGCTCCCACCAAAACTTCGCCAAAACTTTGGAGAGGTACAGCATTATTCTTTTTTTTCTAATGAGCTATGTCATTATTCAAATGAGTTTAATAAATATTGGCCATATTCTATTCCAATATTTTCAATTGCCACTTCTACCGTTGTCTGTAACCATTGCTTGTATTTTTTTTATTTTTCTTTGGACTGGTTTTTTGTTTTACTTGCTATTTGTGTATATGTGGTGTAATGGTTGTTAATCTGTGACATTAATCTGTAATGAAATGTCTGTTGTTGAAATTAGCTTCTTATTTTTCTAGATATGAGTCTATATATATGATTTTTTTTCACAAATATATGTATATATATATGTGATTTGAATGACTAATAATCATTTGAACTCTATTTGAGCAGACCCAAAAAAAAATTGTGGCCTTGATGAGAATCAGATTAGTATGGGGATTTATTGAGAGCAAGCATTATGCATAATAGGGAAAGAAAATCGAGGAAGAATAAGCACTAAGCATGATTTATAAGATTTTTTTTATATACTTTGAACTCCTGAATAAAAATAAGATGTTGTTATTACCATGAGAGCAATCAAATAGTATTCGTTAGCATCACTAAACCCCAAAGATTATTTGTTTTAGAAAGTTAATAGTGGGTGGTTTGAGATCTCTGTTATTTTTTTAGAGAATCATTATGTTATTTTTTAAATATGTTATTTGTTTTGTTTTTGTTTGTTTTTCTTTATATTTATATCAAAAGAATTTTGTAATTGGTTCAATAATTTAATGGTTTATAAGAAGCACATTTTTGGTGTTTGTGTCTTTGTGACGTGATTGTACTTGTTTTTAACATTTTAGATTTAGTATGAAGTAATATATTTTAATCTGGTAACCTGTCTAGTTATCACAATTAGTTAATAATCTGGTAACCAAATTAGTTACTAGTAACTAGATTGGTTACTAGTCTAGTCTTATATTTGGTAACTAGAGAAACCAAAAACTAGTAACTAGTTTGATCAGTAGTAACCAGTAACCAATTTTACAGTAATAAGCACACCGGTGACTACAGAAATTAGTAACTACTTTAGTTTGACTATTCTAGTAAACAAGAGATATCAGTAACCAAATTTGTAACTAGAAACTAGAGTAATTAGCTTCCAAATTGGTATCTGGTAATTAGATTAACCAATAACTATTCAATAAAAAAAAAAGAAAAAATAAATTGATTAGTGGTAACCATGACTAGTAACAAGGAACCAGTAACAAGTAACTATAGCAACCAATAACGAATATTCAATAACTAGTTTCGTGATTGGTTATAATTAGCTAGTTAAGCATATTTTTGATATGATAATAATTAATATCCTGTAGTTATAGTAACCAATAACCAGACTGGTAATCGGTAACCATATTAGTTATTAAGTATTACGATGAGTCTGAACACTTGTAACCAATAACCAAAATAGAGTAATTAGAGTAACTAGTTTTTAAATTTGTAATTGGTAATTAGATTATTATTGGTTACTAGTTGTAGGATCGGTGATTATTGATTACCAATTAACAAAATTATTTTTTAAAAAAATTAAACAAGAATGGAAAAAGATATTTTTCATGATTCTTAAAAAATAAAGATAATAAAGTAGTGCATTTTGTTCTAAAAAAAAAAAAGAGTGTGACCTTTTCCTATCTCTAAAAGGGGAAAAAAAACTTAAATGGTAAAATAAAATTAAAAAAAAAAAAGAAATGAATGAGCTGTTGGGAATATGCCCTAGAAAGCAGTTTCTTTATTTGGCATTTTAAACAATGTTTATTAATTTTAAGTATTATCTATTTGTTATTAATAAATTCTATATTATGTCCCTATTATATACATGTGATGTTTATGTTTTCTATTATGCAAACGTCTAAAAGTTTCCATGACTAATAATGAGTAATAAAGAATTATTCATGTGAAGTGTTCACATGTGGGAGACTAAATTCTTTATTTCATTATTTCTAAATTAAAAGTTCACATTCTGCAAATAAAAATGGAATAATTTATTTTGTCATAAAATATAGTGTTGTCTATTTCAACAGGATTGGTGAAGTCTCCAATCATTGAAATGTCTGACTTCGGATAGAAACACTAGTGCGTTATAAGAAAGTTATAAGTGCATTGAACTGGACCAATTGAAAATAGAATTTGAGGTTAAGTGCCGTAACTCAATATTTTATCTTTCACTAATCTAGCATTATTGCAAGATTACCTTAATCCTAGTGATTGTCGGACTTGCTTTTATGAGTTTTATCTTTTTGACTTACTAAAGGACTAGTTCCGATTATATGGTTCGAACTCCGGTATCTTGGAAGATAAGATTTATGAATTGACGAGAACGCCCTTTATGATTTAGACACCATGCATATAATGTCACTTTGAGTTTTTTCAAGGACTTGGATAATAAAAAACTAGGCGCCAGGTATTCACTTTGTAAATTTGACTGTATTTGTATGGATAGTTACAAATACCGTAGTCAATTATTATCCATTAGATGAAAAATGGTAAATCAAAGGTAAATATGTACTAGAAGGGTAATACGGTAATTTCACCTCACTAGTACGGCATTGTATCGGGGGTATATCTGCAGGTATAGTATATACTAAATGGATCGAGTTAATTATAGTGTTAATTAGCTTCACAGAAAATATATGACATTTAGTCTAAGAGTTCAATATTGGGCCTATAGTGGAGTGCCCCAATATTAATGGACAAGGCGCAGTCATAATTAAGAGTTAATTATGACTGTGGGTAGTTGGCCCATTGGAGCTTAGACTATTTAGATCCATAAGGTCTCATGTCTAGCTCACACATAGCCTAATACTCATTAAATGGTCAGTTGAGCCTAATAAGCCCATTAGGGTTTACATCTCTCTAATACTTAGGAGAAAAGTTCTCCTAAGCCTGTACATAGTAGCCACACACCTACTACAATCATAGAGACTGTGATTTTCGAAATACAGAGAGAAAGAGAAAGAGTGGGAGAGACGAACTACCGTGATAGAAGTCCCGTGTGTTGGGATATTTGCCCCAAAAAGCAGATTTTCAACTATACCCTTTGAGTATAAACAACTTTCTCTTATATGCAATTGTGATATTTGCTAGATTAAACTATCTTAGTTGAATAGTTTATTTATCTGAAAAAGATTCCATGACTTTGCTTGTATATAAAAAAACAAACATGAATAATTGTTAATTATGGGGAGACTTGTTTCTTTATCTAAGTTTAAATGAACTAGTTCACAATCTATAAATAAAGATGGAATACTTTATTTACTATAGGTTGTAGTGTTTGTCTATCTCAACGAGAATGATGTGTCTCAAATCATTGAAGCATGTGACTTCTGATAGAAACACTAATACAACATAAACAAGTTATGTGTATTGAACTGGACCAGAAAATATAAAGAATTGGAGTACCGTAACTCAATTCTTACATTACCACAAACTAGCTCTTAGCATATAGATCTTAATCCTTGATATTTGATTGGACTTGCTTTCATGGGTTGTAGCCTTTTGATTTGTTAAAAGACTAACCTCTATGAAATTAGAGGTGAACTCTGGCATATTGGAGGTTATGACTTATGAATTGATGAGAATACCAAATAGTTAAGGACACTATACATTAATGTCACTTTAGGTTCTTTCAATATTCATAGAATAATCAAATCTAAGATCTTAGTATTCACTTTGTGAATTGGTTGATAATTTTGTCTAAATGGCCATTGAGAATAAAATTATCGACAACATTATTCTTTGATAGAAAGTTGGTAACTTAAAGGTAAATAGGTGTTGGAGGGGTATTACGGTAATTTCACCTATCCAACTACGGCATTGTATAGAGATTCTATGTGTGGTATAGAATACGCTAGATGGATCGGTTAATCAAAGTTAGTTGATTGAATCTCTTTAAAAGGCATGATATTTAATCTAAGAGTGCAATATTGGGCCTTTAGTGGAGTGTCCCTTTTACTAATAATATTTATATAAATACCACAATAAGAGTTATTATGTATTTATCATATTATTGGAGCTTAGATTACTTGGATCCATTAGGTCTCTTGTCTAACTCAATAAAGCTCATTAATTGGTCGGTGGTATTTGTGAAATTAGTTTCATGAAACTGTGTAAAATAATGATTCTACACAGAAGTGGGTATTTTTATAAATAAGTTACATGAGTTTGACATATTTATAAAAGTACACCCAAAGCCCAAATTGGAGAACAAGCCCAATCCTAGTTGGAGTAGGGTTAGCCATTTTTGGCCTCATATATATAAGATACATGAGAGA